>JANZYN010000165.1:0-57644 GCA_025583755.1 Cordyceps tenuipes
AAGGATCCGACATGTTGACACATACAAGACACTGGCTCCTCAAATCTTTGCGTGCTTACTTCTTCTTACGGTTGCTGGTGCAGCATCCCGGAGCCCTCAAGGTAGCTTGGCAAAACTGACGACCGAGGACCCCTCGATAGGGGGCTCAATCAAAGCAGAGTAGCATTGAGGGAGGCGGATGAAGTAAGCTTTCTCTACAGCGGTTACACAGCATGTGGCAGAGACAACTACGGGCCAAGAGGAAACGATACGGAGGAGAAGGAGAGAACGATGGATGGCAAGTCGGCAAATGAATGAGCATCTCTCCAAGGGGCATGTATGTAGACATGCATATCTCTGAGATGAGCACAAGTTTTGCACATGCAACATGCAGCACGCAGCACAGCACAGCACACAGCACACTCGGCTCCCGCATAAAGATCGTTTCATAAACTTGAACAAAAAAAGCAAACAGTCATGCAACATCAGCAAGCAAAATGCTCCGAACATCTTGACAGGTATAGAAGGCCAATTTTGTCTTGTACGCTCAGGGTGTCTCGTCAAAAAGCCATTTGCACCCATTCCCTCCGAGAGGGCCAGTTATGCAAAGCACAAAAAGTCATTGCCTCCACAGGCAAAACGCTCCAAGCATTTTGAGAGACCTGGGAAAGCAGAAAATCAAGACCTTTTGTGTGTGAGCGGTATATTCCCCACGAACCCCCCCGTTTCTAAGGGGCAATCCTTGCTTCGAATGCGTGGTTCACTGACACACTGCATCCCAGCAAGACGGGGAAAACAAACCGCCCGCGGCTTCTTCAATTCATTCTTTCACTCCGGCACCGCCCGAGACGGCTGGTGCGCGGCCGGCTCCCCTCTCCTGCCGCCTCCAGGCCGCGAGCGCGACGTGGAAGCTAGCACACAGATAGTACGCGACGAACGCGAGGACCGGGTCGACGCGCACGCCGACGACCGGCTGACGACCGAGGCCGAGCGCGCGGGCGACGCTCGGCGCCCCGGCCGCGAAGAAGCGCGCCACCGGCCCGGTGTCTACAGGCACGCCAGCCGGCGGCAGCGGCGGCGGCGCTTGCTCCTTCTCGTCCTCATCCTCGTCCTCCCCGTCGTGGCCGGCCAGCGGCGTGACTTGGTGGACGGGCGGGATGACGACGGTGGTTGGGCCGGAGGCTACGGCGATGCAGTCGCGGCGGGATGACGACGACGACAACGACCGGGGCCGCGCGAACCGAGGGCGCGTGTAGAAAAAAGTACCGAGGGCAGGTCGACCATCGCGGCCGGGACGAAAGGTCACGATGCAGTGCTGCACGGCCGAGGGGCGGGCGTAGGGCTCGTGCCGCAGCCGGCGCAGGCCCGAGGCGGCGCGGCACCGGCGGACCGGGTTGTGGCTGCGACAGTTGCCACTCTCGGGCAGGCGCTCACAGTAGCACTAGATTTTGCGTGTCAGAAATTCCAAGTATGGCCCGGTGAGTGAAGGGGAAAGAGGAGCTGGAGAGAACAGGCAGACAGGCAGACAGACAGACAGACAGACAGACAGACAGACAGACAGACAGACAGACAGACAGACAGACTTACACCGGGATTCGGGACGACGTGGCCGGAAAGGTTCTCCGCGTCGAGGCATTCCAGCAGACGGGCACCGAAATAGGAGGTGCAGCCATCGCAGACGGCGTGTGCACACTGGATGCAGAGGGCCGTCGACGAGGAGTCGCAGCGGAAGCTGCCGCAGCCGCAGAGGTGGCATGTCCAGAGGTACCGGACCACGGTGCCGGGCGGGAGCGGCCGGTCGTCCAGCTGGTCGTTCGCGGTGGTGGTGATGGAGGGGGCGGGAGTGGGAGGAGGAGTGGACGGACTTGTGTTAGGGGGGTAAAGTTCATGAAACGGGTTATCGGGAGATCGAGGAGGCATATTGAAGGGGAAGGTGGGGGGTTAGTGGTGATGGTGATTGTGGGTGAAAGAAACAGACGTGTAGATGGGATCGAGGACAGGAGAGGGAGAAGACTTGCAATAAGAGACGTGGAGGGATTGGATGGCAGAGCTCTGGAACGTAAAGGAGAGACTCAGAGGTGAAGGGAAGTCAACGTCGAAGGCAAAAGGGCAGAAGATGACAGATGAGAAGGAGGACAAGGACGAGGACAAGGAGGAGAGAATATGGAGGGAGTAATACACGTAGATATAGCAAGCAAACTCGGAGTCCGGACTGTACGGGAGACGGGCAGCGACCGAAGAGGACTGCCGAAAGGAGCGAGGTGCGTCAAAGATGGAGCGGGAGACTGCAATAAAAGGTGGCTTGCATTTTCAATTCCGTGCCCAGAATAGGCTCCTGAAGGGGGGAAGAAGAGGAGAAGGAGGAGGGGAGGGGGGGGGATGCTGGAGCAATGTGCCAGCCCAATCTGTCTCTCTCTCTCGTCTGTCTCTGCACACCCGTACGAGATTGCTTGACAGACAACTTTTGGGCGTGTGTGATGAGCGGGTGGCGGTGAGAAGAGACGACAGCGTATCCGTATCCGAGAATCCGGGACAAGAGAGGAGGGGGATGGGGGAGGGGCAAGGCAGTTTCTGATGTGTCGCTTTTGAATGTACTCGGTCCGATACGGTGGTGTTGCTCGTGTTGTTGGCTGTAGGGATACGAGAAAGGGTAACTCTTGACAAGGCTTTCTTCCTTGCCGAATATCTGTCAGTAGACTTGTTGTCTGTTTCTCGTATCCGAATTCTGGCTTCTCAAAGCAACTGCGAGACGAGACATGAGCCACAGTGGAATCATGCAGGCAGACAGGCAGGCAAGCAGGCAAGCAGGCAAGCAGACGGGGCAGCAAGCACGATATGTGCAACTTGATGCGGCACGGTCCGAGAAATGGCGGATGGGGCTATATTTCGGCTGCAACTTTTGCATCTGTTTTCTCTTTTGCCAGCATCTCCAGCACGGCAAATGGATTTGTCGTTTTTGTACCAGGGCCTTTGCAGCATGTCCGTTGGTAGCCGGCCATGCGGGTGGCAATGCAAGTTCCCGAAGATGACGCTCACATGCGTCTACGGAGTGGCCCGGCTTCGGTGACATATGAAAGTTGCCCGTCCTGAGGGGAAGATAGGCCAAGTCGGGCAAACCGGCCTCGTCCACCGGCTTTGTGGTGCATACACGGTGGACTGAAGCTAGAGAGCGCCAAAAACGTCCCCCCCTCCAAAGCCCGGATGGAAACTGTGTTTTTTTCTGGTTGGACAGGGCGATTCGGGCCAAGATCAGAGCAGATTTACATCGGGTGCCAAGGCAAGATCTGGGAAGACTAGGCATGGACTGGACGGCGTGTTGAGGACAGAGATGGTGTGAAGACGGGTAGTGGCATTGCATGAGTTTGCTGTCTTGGGCTGCGACCTTGTGACTGACAAATAGTCTATCCCACGTTGACCCAATCTGAGGGCAGAACAGAAGAGTCTTTAGACTTGAAACAACTGAGGAAGGAACTGCCGAGTGTACGGTCGACATCATCTTTGTCCGCCGCAGCGAGGCTATCCATCATGAGCAAGAGCGCACATTAGACTAGCAGTCGACATGAGAAGGCATCAACTTTTCAAGAAAAATGCAAAAATAGCGATGGTCTTTTTTTCTTATTCCTTGACTTAATATAGCAAAATTAATATGAAAGAGCCCAGTAATAAATCCATGGCTTACACCGGTCAGCTTGATAGCCAGGTCAAGTGTACTGCGAGGCACAACAACAGCAATAAATGTCGCAAATTGGCAAAAATGCGATTCGATTGATATATTTCTCCTCTACAGCAGATTGAAACAAAACAATGAATATCTACAATCCCCTCTAAATGTTCAGCGACAGACCCCCAGAAGTGTGTGATTGGCCCACAGTGATGCATGCGCCACTGACGTATGTACTTTGTACCCTCATTTCAGCACAGCCGCAACTCAGCTCAGCCACATTCATCATCACCAACATCTTCATCGGCATCAGGGACAGCACAGCACAGCACAGCACAGCGCATCCTGCGCATCGTGTGCAGAGCATTTGCTTGTCACTGTAGGATTACCGAATCCAATCCACCAGCTCTGCACGTCCAATCCCCGACGATAGCATAGGCGCCGCCCACCAGGTTCGCTGTCTTGCACCTCCCACGACCGACTGATGCCCCCATGGCTTCCGCGGCGAGCAACCGAGTCTCTACTCGCCTGGCCATCCGCCTGATTCCAATATTTATCCTCTGTGTCTTTGTTGTCGCCACCTACATCTACGTCGGTCATATATGCGGTGCGTTGCCAGCACAGTCCAGTCTCCCCTTAGGAGCTTGGCTTGTTTTGTTTACTGACCTTGGGCCGCCGTCACGTACAGTGGAATACTACATCCGGCAGCGCAGCCGCATCGGCTTCGCCGCCGGCATGATTGTCCTGTACTTTGTCATCTTCTTCCTCATGCTCGCCGCGTACCTCCGAACCTTTGTCGCCGTCATCCGAGACCCCGGCCTGGTGCCGCTGGTCAACGGCCAAGCGGCCGAGGACCTCAACGAGAAGCAGCCGCCGCCGCCACCGAGACGAACACGAAGAAGGAGACGCGGGGACGCGGAGCCTGACGCGGAAGCGCAGCAGCAGCAGCAGACGACGTGGTGGGCGCCGGTGGACACGAGCCCGGACAGCCCCGGGCTGGAGGCGTTTTACAGCAAGGACGTCTTCGTGTGCGAGGCGGACGGCCGGCCCAGGTGGTGCTCCGGGTGTCGCCAGTGGAAGCCGGACCGGGCGCATCACTCGAGCGAGCTGGGCCGCTGCGTGCGCAAGATGGACCATCTGTGTCCCTGGGTCGGGGGGATGGTCTCGGAGACGTGTGAGTTTAACGGACCAACAACACGTACCCGTGCGCAACCTTTTGCTGACACACACGCACCCCCTCCAGCGTTCAACTTCTTTGCCCAATTCACCTTTTACTGCGCCCTCTACTGCTCCCTCAACCTCGCCCTCGCCGGCTACACCGTCAGCCAGCAGGCGCGCGAGCCTGAGCGCCAGGCCCCGGACGGCTGGGTCGTCGCCGGCCTCGTGCTCTCGGCCTTTTTCCTGCTCTTTAGCGGTGGCATGGCGCTGACGTCGCTGCGCTACATCCTCACCAACATGACCAACATTGACATGTTTTCGCGCTCGCGTATATCGTATCTCGCCGTGCGCGTGCCGCTCGACGCGCCCCCGTCGCGGTCCTACCCGACCATCATCTATCCTCTGCAGCAGCAGTCTGGACCCCAGCAGCAGCCTCGGCATGTCGTCCCGCCGCCGCCAGTCACGGCAAACCCCGACCAGTCGATCCTCAACGACGACACCTCGGCCCCCGCCGCGGCAGATCGCGACGTCCGAGCCCGCCGCAAGTTTGCCATTCTGCGCGCCGAGGCTCGCGAGAACCCGTGGGATCTCGGCCCCCGTCGCAACTGGACGTCGGTCATGGGCCACTCGCCCTGGGAGTGGCTGCTCCCAATCAGACACTCGCCCTGCTGCAACCACGACAGCATGGTGAGCGATTACCCCACCGGGAATGTCTTGGATATCATCAAGAAGCGCCAGAACTTTGCGCAGTCCGAGGTTTTGGAGCCTTCACAGCCAAAGGGGGCTGATGCTGTTTGAGGAGTTGTAAGATTTGGATTTTGAATTTAGTAAGCATTTACAGGCGCTTTTTCTTTGGTCAAGTCACAATAGAGTATACGATTGAACGGTGAGGATGGTAATTTACTATATTATATAGGCCGACAATATATTACCTAGGCCAGCAATGTCTTAATAACTACAGCCATTTCAAGTTCTAAACAGAGTATACGATTCAACGGCAAGGGACGGTGGTTTACCATCATTCAGGACAATCTACATCATCACAGCAGTGTTCTTCATCTCATCTCCAAGTGCTCAACATAGCCATCAAAACGCATACCAGCCTCCCCTTCCATCCCCCGAGCTGTAATCCGACCCTCCCTCCTCCTCTTTTCCCGTCTCCAGATAGCGACAGACCTCGTCATAGTCGATCCAGTCGCCCTCCTCCCTGTCCTCTTTCTCCCTCGCCAGCCCCAAGTTCACCTTTGCCCCAAAGTCCACCACCCACGCATCCTCACCGCGCTCGTCCACAATAACGCTCCTCTTGTCCGGCGCGCCCCAGACACACCCCAGCCTGTGCAGCGCCTCAATGGTGCCCTGAACCTGCGCGTCCCATCTCGCGCGTCGCTCCGGCGGCACGGTCGCCATCTCCCGCGCCGCAAGGCTCGCGCCAGGCACCCAGTCGCGGACGAAGCCGACAACGTGGCCCTCGCGGGGGTGACGGAGGATGCCGCGGAGCGCCGGCACGCGCGGGGCGCGGTCAGCGGTGGTGGTTGCGGCGGCGGCGCGGAGGGCGAGCATGGTTTGGAGGTCGCGGCCGACGACGGAGTCGGCAAAGGGGACGCCGCCGCGCTCGGCCTTGCAGAAGAGCTGCTCGCCGGAGGCGCGCAGCCGCACGCGGCAGGCGAGGTGCTCGGCGAGCGGGTCGCGCACGAGCGAGGCGTCGAGGACGAGCAGCTGGTCGACGGGGTAGGAGGGCAGGGACGGGTCGATGGCGAAGGGCAGCGTGTGGGCGGAGGGGTGGGCGTCGCGGAGGACGGCGGGGAAGTAGGCGGAGGCGGAGGCGGAGGCGGTGGCCTGGAGCGTCCCGGAAGGAGGGGGAGAGTCGAGGAGGCGCAGGAGGGGGATGGGCGGGAAGAGGTGGTCGGCGAGGCGCGGCGAGGCAGGGCGGCGGTCGCGGGCGAGGGCGCGGAGGAGGGGCTCGCCGGCGGCGAGGATCTGAGAGAAGAGCGCCTGGGCTGTGGTTTCGTAGTCGTCGTCGGTGGTGAGGTCGTCCTGTAGCCGTCGGATGAGGTCATATAGACGGTGCGAGGGCGTAGGCGGGGAGGAGGGCGACGAGGAGGACGAGGGTGGGAAGTGGACGTCGATGGAGATGGAGAAGCGCATGCCAAGCCAGGATAAGAGGACATGGGCGCCATCAGGGCCATAGTTGAGCTGTTCAAGGCGAAAGTCCATGTTGAGATGGAGTGAATATAGGCAAGAGAGTGATGGGGGCGGCATTCTTGGAAGAATGCAAGTATATAAGAATTCTCGCAAAATCAAGTATATAGGAATGCTCAAAAAATGAAAGTATATAAGAAGAGGGTCTTGCTAAGCCTTCTGATGGATAGAATTGACTCTCACCGTAGGACATATCAGCCTTTTATCTTCTTCTTCCTCCTCCTCCTCCTCCTCGACCTCGGAGTGAACGAGCACTGTCTCGATTGAAGTCGTCAAGGCCCCATCTCCACGAGGCCAACTGCATAGTATGTATGCAGGCTTGTTCCTGCTTGCCTCTGGCTGTCTCATCCGAGATGGTCATATCCTTGCCACCCTTTCTCCCCTACCGCACGAGGCTGCGGCCTTCCCTGGCCCCCAAGAGCCCGGCCAGTGGCTTACCTTGATACCTGGAGGCTCCAGACCTCAGTTGCACTCTCGAAGAATGAGTAGGGGGGTTCTGGAGGGCGACGAGGAAGATATGACGCAGGAGAACCTGCAGATAAAGGGGGAAAAAAGAAAAGAAGAAGAAACAGGCGTCTACGTTGGGGGATGGGTGGTTCGCCAGACGGAATAGTCTGGCGCCTATCCGACATTTGCGAGGGCTATCATGTTGCACAACAGATTGATAATTTGACTCTTGGTTATAACATGGACTAAAATATATGCCCGAAGTCGTGTCTTTTCTCCTCAGGAAAGCCACAACGGGGGGAGCAAGGGGCTGACAGTGATTGCCCAGGTCGACGGCAACACGATGCGGAAAAGGGAACGAACCAACTATGGATGACTCGTAGCAATCAATTCGTCTCTTTCCCAAGGATCTACCCTGCTCCAAGTCATGTTACAACGGCTGAAGATTCCCTTGCCCTGGTTGGTATATGGTGTGCTGGGTACCTAGGTTGAGGTGGTGGCGGGCTTCGGTGTGGCTACCCGTCTGCGGTGGGCCGTTGGGCAGGAAGAACAAGGCGCTGATGATTCTAAGAGGCTGGGAAAGGAGGAATTGATCTATCATGAACTAGGTTATGCTTATTGATGAATCTTGTAGGAGACGGCCCGGGGGCGCCGAAGCAAGCAATGCAGCCTCCCGTTGCGAGTCCACGCAGGCGCATGGTCAAAGTCATGAGTCAGTTGACTTTCGGCTCAGGAGAAAAATAGCCATGGTCAGGAAATTAGATGTGCGATATTTGATCACTCGCCTTCAGTTGGAGAGAGTGCAGACTTGCTGACTACAGGGTAGTGAGCGCTACACTTTACCACACGCGAGCACGATGACGCGGATATTTGTTGATGTTTTCAGCTCAGCAGGAATTTACCCGGACTGAGAGTATTGTGTTTGCCCTCTGAACACAGACCTGTATGTGTCTCGCCGTCAGCCCAGACCAGGCCAGGAGCAATTCCTCCGTTCAGCGGCTGCATGCATTCAGCCTCACGGGGGGCTCGCCGTGACCGCGGAGGCCCTCAGTGACGCTGGGGTAAAATGAGGACAGGGTTTCGGTACAGATAATACGAAGCCGCCGTCTTGGAAAATAAAAAACAAACATCAAGCCGCTCAGCAGCGGAATGGCTGGCCGGCTGGCTGGCCCATGCACCGAGATACCTGCACACCGGACACGCCCCAAAGTAACAAGGAGCAAACAATTTTCCTAAAAATCACATTGTCATTCTTCTCCTCCTCCTTCTTCTTACTTTCCTTCTTTTCCTCTCCTTCTTCTTCTGCTTCTTCATACCGCCCCCCTCACAAATCATCCACTGTCCTGTCCCAGACCGCCAGCCGCCCCAGCGCCTCATCCAACCCCAGCATGTTCTGGTGCTTCTTAGCCTATGAGTCTTTTGGCCTGAGACTCAAGACTCAACTCGCTAGACAGTGCAGTTGGTAAAAGACGTCGAGGCCGACCATGTAGTGTAGTCATTCTCCCAGCCAACGAGGGGAATCCTCTCCGTCTTGTTGACAACTCTGCCAGCGGCTTTCTCGTCTATTCGCATCGACATGGCTTCTTTAATAATGTATTAATACCTTTCTATACCTGCCAATGGTCCTTTTGTTTGACACAAGGCACTGAGCCGAAAACATGACAATCATCCGCCGACTCAATAAGACAGTCGGCTCGTCCATCCATTGACAGGTATAAGGGATTGTTTGCATCAATATATATTTAGTATTTACTTTCGCCTGCTTAGAGCTATTGTATAGTAGTATACTTTTTATTACAATGATCGAAAGACATGCTTTTTTCGTTCCTCTTCAGTTGTTTCTTGTCATTGTCTCTACCTTTTCATCGATTGTTTGTTTGACTCTTGCATCTCCTACAAAAACTATGCCTATCTTCACATGCCAAGATTCGCTCACATCTCACTGAGAATGGTCGCGATAGGAAGGAATATGCTGACAAGAGAAAGTCCCAGTGGCCATCGTTCTCGAAGTCACACTCAGGCCACTTCAGCCAGAACATGTCTCGAAATTCACCACAATGCGTTGAGAAAAGAAAGCACCAAGTAGGTACTCCGTATTCTATTCGGCATTCTGGCAAAAATAGAACAAAAAATGAAAAGGTGAGGCTGATTTTACTCCCCCGGGAAGGCTCGAACTTCCGACCTTTGGATTAACAGTCCCTGATGATGATGGTTAGTACTTGATTGCGGAATCTCTTTGAGATGACCAACTACTTACAACGCTCTAGCCAACTGAGCCACAGGGGATCAATTTGTGGAGGCCGGACGAGCTATTTTCTCTTAGATTTACATCACAGAGTCGCGATCCATGAGCGACGGACTTAGTCTGAGCAGGGTATAGAATTATGGCTTGTTTGAAGTGAGTCGCGGTCAAGACAAGGGAAAACAAGTCTTGGTAAACCCTTTGTCGCTGACATCTCCGACTTCCAACTTGTATCCCGATGAGGCGACACGACATCCCCGGTCTCTCAAGCCGCAAACCGGGACTTGCACACATAGCCGACTATAAAGAACCTGCGAGAATAGAAATGTTCGACTCGGGCTGTAGGAAGTCAGTAAAATCCAGTACCCGATTTCGATCTTTTAGATCGAGCACTCGCTGCTTCAGTGTGGTCATTGACGGAAGCTCCCGTGACTCCAGTCGGCTGCTCATCTCATAAACGAAAAAGAGACTGAGGCAGAGTTTCTAAAAACGAGACGAGGCTTTTACATGGCAAACGAAAAATAAAGGTTTTCTGTATAAGTTCAATTTTGTGGTTGGCTTCTTTTACCCGCGTCCGAGTTACAGTGAACCCAAACATGACCAGGCGGACAGGCACCAAACAGCCGACCATGACTGACCGATCATGACAACTTAAGCACTGCATAATTCGAGGATTACTTTCTCAATAATCCAGTCAACTTACAATCAGGATAAAAAGGACTGCTCAGCAAACACGCCTTGGCACAAGCTGGAACAAATAACACAACTCACGCAGGCAACACTACTATGCCATCATCTTCCCAACCTTTGCTTGGGTCAAAGGGCTTCAAAAACAGGGCAAGCTGGGCAGATTTACATCTATGCACAAGAAATCTTTGTCCTGAAGTTTTGAGTAGCCATCATACTCTAACCACGTGTTCTTTTGCCCTGCTGGGCAAGATATCCAGCCCAGCAACAACGCGTGGCTGTAACCGCCCAGGCGTATTCCATGACGTGCAAGGAGGGAACCGACCTTTTGAAAAGCCCAAACTAGAATACGGTGTTGTCTTGTTGATCGATTTCATAAGCCTTTGCTGAGAGATGTCGATAGTGAGGTGGTCGCTTAGCCGTCGCGCACACCAAACTCTATTTCATTTCCCACGAGAAAGGGAGAAGAAGTAGACATGCGAGCCCTTATCAGCATCTTGTAGATAGCGGTAAAAATTTGCATCTCTACTAATTTACCCGTACATCTTTCCATCTAGCACTCTCCTACGGTACGACAACAGACCTCGCCAAGTAGCGACCCAAGGTCCTACCCATTCATGGCCAGGCCATCTCGCAGTAAAACTTGGTCGAGTCTTGATATGGAAAGCAGAGCGGTCGTAGTTGTCCATCAGACGAGCTTCTCGACAAGACCTTGCCAACACAACGAGGCGTATACCGGATTATCCCCAGACTGTATGGAAATGGGCGTGTGAGGAGGTGCACAAGGAGATTGGCGTTCCGTTCGGCGGGCAGGCCTCCAAGTACTTGTGCCGCCTTACTCGGCGCATCAACTGCAGGGTCTTGATGGTTCGCTTCAAGCTTCTCTGGGCGCTCGGGCCCTTCATCGCCCGGGTCGTCGCCGCCCCCGGCTACCCTCCCGGCAAGCGCGGTCTCGGGAGCAACGACGGGCTCGACCTCTCCGGCTTCGAGCGCACGCCATCCCCCTCCGGCGGCCCCAGCAAAGTGCGCTGGCAGTACAACTGGGACAGCGACATCGGCGCGGACAGCAAGCTCCGTCTCGCCGAGTACGTGCCGATGCTGCACAGCCTGCGCCACGGGCACGACGCCGTCTGGGCGGACCGCGTCGAGCGGTGGCTCGCGCGCGGCACGCGCCACCTGCTGGCCTTCAACGAGCCGGACCTGGCGTGGCCGCAGGCGGCGATGAGCGTCGGAGAGGCCGTCGACGCCTGGCGCCGCTACATGGAGCCGTTCGCGGGTCGCGCCCGACTCGGCGCCCCGGCCGTGTCCAACGGCGGTGTGGGCTGGCTCACGCAGTTCCTACACGATTGCCGCGGCTGCAGCGTGGACTTCGTCCCGGTGCACTGGTACAACCCGGGCGCGCTGGGGCACGACCTAGAGGCCTGGGTCGGCCGTGTGTGCGCCCTGGGCCTGCCGGTTTGGGTGACCGAGATGAGTAACGGGCGGGAGGGCCATCTCGCTGGCAAGACTTGCATATCGTCGCGGGCAGCTAACGAGTAGCTAGTTCAAGGGTATCACCGGCTCACCCGAAGAAGACATTGCGTTCCTGCAAAAGGCCATGGCGTTTCTTGAGGGTAATGCCTGCGTCGAGCGGTATGCCTACTTTGGCACGGCAAACAACGACCAATCCCTGCTGTCTAGCGAACCCGGCCATCTCTCGGAACTCGGCATGCATTACGCTGTAGATTAGCTGTCTAATGTCTGAACCCCTCATTTTTGCCCTCTGCTGGTGCCATCTCGTACGCCAAGCCTTGATCTATTGACGATCTCACCAGTTACGAGTGGCTTTACTGGACGTCACACTTATCTGTACATGGCTCCTTTTCTCTTTCGTCATCACGCCGTTTCTCTTTCGTCATCGCGCAGTTTCTCTTTCAAAATTTCGCATGGTCTTGTTTCTACTCACCGGAAAATTGAGCCCTTGTCTTTGTGCTGCTTGGATGTGGTTTCGGTGTGGGTATGGGCAGATATTGTTGCAAAGCTGCATGTACATAGCTGCGTTGTAACGAATATATAAACCATGCGTATAAGTGGCGGTGGCGAAGCGAGGTCATGTCTAATAATGGCCAATGAACTCCTCACGAGCTCTTCGCCATCTAGTTATCGGCTTCGTGTTCCAGCCCTCCCTTGGCTTCCGGCTTTCCCGCACTGGTTGACATTATGAGCATGGCAACCTGACGCCTCAGGGAAAGCCGTCATGGCGTTGCCATAGTACAGCTATGATAAGAAAGCTCGGCTTCAGCTTTTAATACACGGCAATTCAATTGTCGTTTACCGAGCTGATTTTCTCGTCGAAGCAGCCACAAGACCTTGGAACCTGAAGATGCACAAGCTGCACAAGCTGCAAGGCGTTCGACTCGTGACTGGCGTGTCTTTCCGCTTCCCCGACCCCCCCGGTCGTTTGGGCTGGGCTGGTGCGGGACAAGAGAAGAGGGTCATGGTGGCGCTGGAGTTTGGGCGATGAGTTGAAAAATTATTTGTGCGGCGCTTCCTTCCGGGTTCCCCTCTTCACCCTTTTCGCCGCAAGGGCATATTTTCGCGTATCAGCGTCCTCAAAGCGAGTCAGAGCTATCGGTGTGACTGCGGGCTGGGGAGGGTGGTGAATGGGGTCGTAGTCTCCTTTCCTTTCGTGTTGTGCGACCCATCCTCATGTGATGATTTCAAACGAGAGGCAACAACGCATCAGCTGAAGTGCTTAGAGGTGTGCTTCACGCTGATGGAGGGGGGGCGGGAGTGCTCGAATACCATGCGTGTTTGCCGTTAAAGGATCCGAACCGCCCATCCCACACATTCCATCTGCAAGATGACCGCACTGCGTTCGGCGCAATAATAAATGAATCAAGCTGTTTCTGCAGGTTTTGGGCGAGAAAAGAGACGGCAGCGAGTACGGATGAGCAGAGGAGCAACATATGAGGGGGCATGGGGCTGGGGCTTGCAGATGACACGCTCGCGAAAGCAAGGAATGAGAAGAGAGCACCAAAGCAACTGAATGGGGCACAAGGGTCTTTTTTCACGTCCACCTTGACGCATCATGCGGGATAATAATAAGCAGCGCTGCCAACTGGCATCGAATCCACCAGAAAGAGCGCAAAACCAGTCGAATCAGAGGACGAATCCGCGCAGCCCTCCCTTTGTCTTCTGCTCGAGTAGAATATGCACCGCTCATTTGCGAGCAAGGATGGACGCCGCCTGCACACACGTCCCTGAGTGTGTGTGTGTGGCCTAACACACCCATCACCGACAAGATCAGAACTGCCAGCGAGGTGAGAGTTGCGCAGCCATCTGCAAGCCGAGGCCGATGCGTCGCGTCCGAAGGGTCTGGACATGCGGGAAAGCCCCAACGAAATGTACCTATATGTAACTATCAGTAAAGGGTTGGCAAGCAGCGCCGTTGCCCCTCTTCTCACTCGCCCGCCTCCTTGTCGCAACTCCACGCTCATGCAGATATTTGTCTCTCGCAGGTTTTTGTCGATAGATTCCCCGCGTTTTTACCCTATTCATTCTTCTCTCGTGAGCCAAGAGTGAAGTTGCATTCTGGCTGTGCCTCAAACCGGCCCATTTTCGTTCTTATTGCCTCGCCGTCCCCCTCGTCCCCCAGAGCAGGTTTAAATATTCCTCTCGTTGCTGGTGGCTGGTTGGCAAATTTTTCACCTTCTCCCAATCCAATCCTCTCCATCATACCAGTGTAGCCGGCGACGCCATCGTTTGGTCTCGTCAACAGAGAAGCTGGCAGCATCGTGAGTCAGACGCAATACCCAAGCGATAACCAATCGACCACTCACTGATCGCGTGTCCTCAGTGTTTGGCTCGTCTGTGATACCACCGAGAGCCGCAAGCGGGCGCCTGTTTGCCCTATCGCAAATTGTACGACTCCAGGCCACCCACCACCTGTGTCAGCGCTGCATTTGTAGAAGCAAACTTTGGATTTCTTCGTCTTCGCCATATTTATTCACGAACCATTGGCTGCTTCAAGTTCTTTTCAATCACGCAGACACGTGCCCTTGCGTGACACAGGGCTGATTGCCGGTACAAGCTGACACTTCTTGTCGTATAGAAGTCGACTGGTGCCTCCTCTCAACATCAAGTTCGGTTCTTCTCAACAATTGTTGACAAGGACCCCAAACTGAGCATTCGAGGAAGAAAAACGATGTCGGGTAAAGTTCAACCGGAGCGAATGGCTGAGCTGCGCCGTGGTTCCAAACTGCGACAGCGCCTCCAGATGGAGATTGAAGAGGCGACTCAAAGTGTTCACCTGGCCGATAACAGCCTTCGATACCATTACCAGCAGCTTTCTTATATCCAGGCGTACGAATTGAACCTCGTGAAGCGGCGCCACGACATGGAATACTGGCAGACCCGCATCAATCAGCTCCACGCGCAAATCACCATGCTGCATCATCGACTGGCTGTAGCCATCCAGGATCTTCATGATTACGAAGAAGCGACTGAGGAGGAGCAAGCGAGCCGTGAGACAGAAAGCCAAAGCCAAGAGCCGGCTGGTAGGCGTTGCACTTGCGAGGGACAGCCAACCTCCTCCACTTGAGGCATTGTGACAGGATGCTGACATTCTGATTATATTTACGAGAGCCGGCTGAGAGTGGAAAGGTAAAGTTATTGGTAGGATCTTCGGCAGAGTGATTTGGGCTGCGGCGGGGCATGATCGGGTCGGCGAAGGATCAAAGATGGGCGCTTTTCTTTCGTTGCTTTCGTTGCTTTTGTTGCTTTTCTTCTTTGCAGTCTGTGTATCCCTGCATAGGATAGCAAAACCATCGGTCACGAGTATACAAAATAATGCTCCAGTGTCACTGTGATGAATCCGCGTAGAACAAAGCGGCTGGCTGCGTTTGCTCGAGCCTGCGATTTATTATCACCGTCAACCGATGTGGGGCCAGCTTTGGTATGTCAGCTCTCTCTCGCTCGGGTTCAATCCTGCATCACTCAACATTCGCCCAAATCGCATTTCAGCGACCTTATGATGATGATGCTCAAAGAAACTAGACCGTGACAAAATAGCCACGCGGCGACTTTCCTCAGCCAAGCAAACGGGTGCGCATCGCAACGCTCTACGGCATCGCACGAAGCAAACATCCTGGTCGTGAACTGCGTCACTACAACACGCAAGGACGTACGTCCAGGATGGTCGACTGCCACGCTTGATTTGGCAGAAATACCAGGCTTGCACCACTATGTCCTTTTCCCCTGATTGGCACGCGCCGTTGTCATCGGGCGGGCAACACGATGGCGCAAACCGCACGCGCTCCCAGTTCACATATCGCCACCTGTCCCAAATGGCGGGCTACATTACGTCCAGCCCCCTGCGTGTCATTGCCCATGTTGATTTGGATGCGTTTTACGCACAGTGTGAGATGGTTCGATTGGGAGTGCCGGATGACCAGCCACTGGCAGTTCAGCAGTGGTAAGCGCCTCCGCCTATACCGAACAACATCCGGTCGTGTTCGACGGGCTCATCCAGTCGCGTTGCTAACTTCATCAAGGCAGTCTCTAATTGCCATCAACTACCCAGCTCGGAAGAGTGGGATCGGTGGGCGTCTCGGCTCCGTTTCAGACGCCAAAAAAGCTTGCCCGGATCTCATCGCGCAGCATGTCGCGACGTGGCGCGAGGGTGACGACAAGTGGGCGTATCGTGCCGACGCTGCTGCCAACATGGCTACGGACAAGGTATCACTCGACCCGTATCGTCTGGAGTCGCGCAAAATCCTAGCACTTGTTCGCGCCCACCTCCCGCAGAGCCTTCAACGCGTGGAAAAGGCCAGTGTCGACGAAGTCTTTCTGGATTTGTCTGCCCAGGTGCACTCAGTTCTCCTCGAACGCTTTCCGGAACTACAACAGCCTCCGCCCTACAATGATCCGACAGAGCGACTACCGTTGCCCTCCGTTTCTGCCCTGGACTGGCAGGCGGATGCGCTTGTCGACTTGGACGAGGAGCGCGAGGGTGAGGATCCAGACTGGGACGACGTGGCAATTCTAGTCGGCTCAGAAATTGTGCGCGGGTTGAGGACCGAGATTCGTGAGCAGTTGCGATATACCTGCTCAGCAGGCGTGGCCTGCAATAAGCTGCTCAGCAAGCTCGGCTCCGGCTACAAAAAACCTAATCGCCAGACGGTGGTGCGTAATCGAGCAGTGAGCATATTCTTGCACGAGTTTAAACTGACCAAGATTCGTAATCTGGGTGGTAAACTTGGGGAGCAAGTGGTAACCCTCTTTGGGACAGAAACTGTCAAGGACCTGTTACCCGTGCCAATTGAGCAGCTCAAGGCCAAGCTGGGCGAGGAGACTGGCATATGGTTGTACAACACCATACGTGGCGTCGATACGAGTGAAGTCAACCCGCGAACTGAAATCAAGTCTATGCTATCTGCCAAGTCTTTCAGACCACACATTAATACACCAGAGCAGGCTACCAAATGGCTTCGCATTTTTGTGGGAGACATCTTCAACAGGCTTGTGGAAGAAGGCGTGCTGGAGAATAAGCGTCGACCCAGGACGATACACCTGAGTGCTCGTCATATGGCGCAGACCCGGAGTCGGCAGATACCAATACCTCAAGGCCGACCTATCGACGAAACCATGCTCATGGGCTTGGCTAGGGACTTGCTCTCACAAATCCTAGGCGATGGTAGCATATGGCCATGCAACAACCTCAGCCTCACCGTGGGTGGATTTGAAGATGGCATAAAGAACAATATGGGCATCGGAGCATTCCTGGTCAAGGGCGATGCAGCTATGTCCCTCAAAGCTTCTGACCGTGAAAAAAACGCATCTGCATCCTCAGAAAGGCCGCATAAACGAGCTCGTGCAGACGAGGCGGGTATCCAGCGATTCTTTGGCCTCAGCCATACAGAAAGGATGGCTGGTACGGAGGCGGATGCTACAGCTGCCCATGTCCGGGGACGAGACGGCGACGGCGTGGAGAATAACCATGACCATCACAAATCAGATGCAGATGCGGCTGCAGAGGTCGAAGCCGAAGCAGGGATACATATTCATCAACCAGACGAGCCCCAGCGACCGTGCTTGCGGTGCGGTCGCTGTAACGCCTCGTTCGATATGCCGGAGGCGCTACAAAGCCACATGGACTGGCATATGGCTAAGGACATACAGGAAGAAGAACGTGTCACGTCAACATTCGCTGAAGGATCACGCAGTGCACAACCGGTGCGTGGCACAAGCAACAAGGGGTGCGGCGGGTCGTCTTCCTCGCGACGCGGAGGGCGCGGAGGCGGAAGCAACAGGCTTGAACAGGGTCAAAGTAAGCTAAAGTTTGGATAACCGATCGTGTCTCAACTCAAAGCCTGCTAGTCTGCCGAAAAAAAAGAAAGGAAAAGGCAAAGAACCCCGGACCGAATTTGGCGATTGCCCTGATTGGGTCTTCACTCCAGCATTTTGAGTCTCGCACTGGGCGTCGCATGGGGGAACCAGGACATTGTTATCGAGAGATTATGGCGCGGTTTGGCTGATGCGAGGGTTTAACGGCGAGGAAAACTCCGCGACCAAACTTTAATAACGGCCAAGTTCAAGTTAATCGCCATGAACTTGTCGACTTTATATACTCCCGTGACGACACTATCTCAACAATCTGCGTGTGTCCAATATGTGTCGTTGGTGTGGGGCAGAGTTGAAGGAAATCTGAGACTAGTGGACGACAGCCCCATGGTTGGGTTGGGTGGCAATCGGGTCGAAGCGTTGATACCCAACTAAAAAGAGGCGGTTTCGGCGGTCCACCGGCGGCGCGGGCGGGAACAGGCACCCGTCTCATACAATGGCTCTTTTCTGGTGCCCGCTTCTGGTGGGAGCTAACTCATTGGTGAGAGGGCCGAAGCTACACACACGGCTATTCGTGGTGAGTGTCTGACGTTGCGCATGGCAGGGACGATGCAACGGTCTGGAAGTGAGCTGCATCACCAGCCTAAGTCTCGCCACGACCTGATGGCCGCGTGATGCCGAGAATTTTGGGAGAGTTTTTGATTTGGTGCGTCCAAGCCCTACTCAGGTCACACAAAGACTGGGCTGCACGAGGGTTGAAGCGGCGCATACGGCCCGGGACGGTGATGGAGAGGGCATGCAAGCCGATCGCAAGCGTTCGGCGTGGTTTCCTTTATTCGTGCATGGATGTGCATCGCTTGTTTGCAGGAGGGCGAGCAACCAAGCAACGCGGATTTTGTAGTGCGCGCACCACAGGCTGCCTTGCAAGAAACAGAGGAGATGAGGAGAAGGGTGAGGGTGACAAGATTTGCCCCCCACCAAACCAGTCCAGATCAACAGTCCACCAACCAGTCCAGCCAGCCAGCCAGCCAGCCAGCCAGCCAGCCAGCCAAGAAAGTCCGGAATTTTCTAGTTAGTTAGTTACCTGCACCTGCGTTGTGCTTGGTTGTGTGGTGGCATTATTCACTAACTATTGACTAACTAGCGCATGGCAACATGCGGCGGCCAGACCCAGCTCGCAGCCCACATGGCAGGCAGCGTCCACCACCGACAAGTTGGGATGTCGGTGTCGAGAGTGGAACAAGTTGGATTGTAGCATGAAGAGGAACGGCGCCCAACGCTGGGTTGGTTCCACAGATGGATTAATATTTTGAACATGTCGAAGCCAGAAAATTTATTAAGGGTCTTTTGGTATTACTTGTTGTCAATGCTATGCTCAAGGTTCTGATAGAGATGAGGAACGTTGGGTACGTTGGGATGGGTAGAGGGGGAGAGGGTGGGGGAGTGCTTGGGCTGCCATGGACATCGATGCCTGGGACGAGAGCAGCCAACTATTCACTAAAAAGTAAACTGGCATCTGGTTA
Organism: Cordyceps tenuipes; assembly: GCA_025583755.1. Taxonomy (NCBI): domain Eukaryota; kingdom Fungi; phylum Ascomycota; class Sordariomycetes; order Hypocreales; family Cordycipitaceae; genus Cordyceps; species Cordyceps tenuipes. Next base: position 19,220 of record JANZYN010000165.1, read on the forward strand.
ACAAATAGCTGTCTGGTGATGTTGCCGAAATTCCAGACAGCGCACTGAGCATAGTATGACAAGACTAGCAAGCCAGGCTCGTCCCAAGGTAATAATTAATACCTTGGCTGGGCTAACTTGAGCGCTGTCTTGGGATCTCGACGTGTGCAGGGACATACCTGGTTCAGCCCACCAACCCATATAACAGAGGAGGAGAATATCGGGCTGGACACATTGTCCTGGTTGGCACGGCTCGTAGGCTCCTGTGCCGAGCTATTTGTTTGTGGCATGGGGATGGATGGGGATGGGGATGGGAATGGGAATGGGTTTTCAGGCCGAGAGAAGCTGATGATGGCGAAACAGAATCCCTGGGAATCATGGACAATTATGAGAATAGCTGAAAGATATGTATAGTAATTTCCAATCGATTTCCTCGCCGCCCCTGCGCGTCCAGTGACTTTTTTCCTCCGTTGCTCGCCTGCCCCACCACCCATCCTCTCTCTGCTTCTCCCTTGTCCCCTTGCACCACCAGTCAAAACATCTCGAATCGACTCGGACCCTCCAAGCCCTTGCTCGTCCTCCGTTTCCAGGCTAATGCTGCTGCCCAAACCCTTTCTCGTGCCGCACCAGTATCACCAAGCCCTCATCAATACCAATAAGTGACTGACTGCCGACTGGTCGTCTCACGCACACACCTCCTTCGCCGCTTTGCACCACACAGTCCCAGTGTCTCCGTCAGTCATCCGACACTGTTTTGGCACCCAATCCAGAAGCCCAACCTGGCCCTTTTGCAGCCCAGCCCTCATCACTCTCATCGTCATTGTGATCCTCGCTCTGTCCTCAGCGCAAGCTAACCGTCAAGCAAAAAGGTCAGCCACCCTCCGTCCCCCTCTCCTCCATCCCCCATCCACCACATACCCCTGTTCCTGCTCCTGCTCCCGCTCCCTCTCGCCTTGCCCGTTTCCCTCAACCCTCTGGCATTGGTTGGCCCTTTTCGCAACTGACACGCACGAAATCTCGACAGGCCTACCCAGTCCCTCTTCTCCTGTCTCCTGTGCCCTGCAGGCTGCCTAGCTATCTATACCTTGCCACCTGCTTTGACCCGCTGCCAGCTGACTTTTTCGCCCCCCTCGGCTCTTGTCGCCTGCCAGGCTGCCTCTATCTCGCTCACTGTATATCAGCCGCCCTTTGCCCGCACACCTCCGCCTCCGAGCCAGTCTCTTCCTCCTGTCAACTCCTACGCACGTCGCCTCGTCGCCATGTCACGACAACCCCGTAACGCTGCTCCGGCGCCCCCTGCTTCGAGCACTCGCATGAACGAATACTTTGTTCCGCGAGACGGCATCGATCGCGAAGTCATTTCCGCCGACATCTGCCGCTACCTGGGCAACGATGCCCTGGTCCGCCCTGGCTATTACGATGTGCGCGCCCCCACGACGGAAGCTCCGTCGCTGCTCAAGCTACCATCGTCCAGCTTTGCTAACTATTCAGAACCCTCAAACCTCACAGACCGTCCAAGGCTACTACATCACAGCCTATCGGAACCTGACGACCGTAAGCCACCTCAACCCGCTCCTCGAACCCTCCCAACCGCCCGCTAAATCTTGACTAGGCCATGATCGAAGACCTCAAAGCAGATTCTGCCCGCTGGGACAGCGAACGACGCGCCCAAACCTCACGCAATGCCCCTGGAGGTAGTCAAAGCTCGCGAGAAAGCCCGAATTATGTTGCGGCTCCGTCTTCTAACTCATATGTAGTGCAATATCGACACTCCGAAACACACCACTCACGTCAGCAATTTGGTCCTACCGAGCACCCGCCCTTCCAACAGCAACAGCAGCAGCTACCCCAGGACCATTTCAATCCCCGTGAATCCTTTGATACCGTGAGATACCCAGGATCTGGTGCTCCAGGATATACCGGTGCCACAGGAAACTTTCCCCAGCAGCAAACGTATGCTCCCGCTACGGCTGCTCCCGGCTATGGCAACTACCAGCAAGGACCCCCCACCGGGAATCCCGATCCCAGGTATGCCAGTCCTGTCAACCAGTCCGGTTTGATGAACTCAGGATTCCCACCGCCCCAAGAGGTTCCCTATGTGAATACCGGCGCCAACATGGCCCCTCGCTACCCTCCCAACGATGGTTTCTCCGGGCCGCGTGGCGGTTCCGGACCCGGACCCCAACAGAGCATGTATTCCGCTTCGGGCCCTCCCCAGCAAGGCTATTCCCAACCCCAAGGCGGTACTGGATACCAATATTCGAACCAGATGCCTCACCCGGGAAGTAGCCAGCAGTATTCTTCGTCAGTCCAGCCGCAAGATCCCTTCTACGGCAGAGGTCAGTTGCGTACCAACGGCGAGTAGCTGCGAGCCACCTGAACTTCTCTTCTGACCTACTCTAGCCTCGCCCGCAGGCCCTCCACAGCCCTATGGAGCCCAAGGAGCGCCGCCTCCGCAACAACTGCAACAGCCATATGACGAAACCCCTCTCCCTCGAGGCTCTGTGCCCCCTTCCAGTCCCAAGCCGCCAGGTTCAAACAAGCGTCGTAGTGACCAGGACAGCGACAGGAGCTCCGTTGAGAGACATCACCGACCTCCCCCTTCCCGCCGCTAGACAAACATCCTCGCCAGTCGTGGCTAACACAGCTCCAAATCCTGTGATTGCATTATCCCCCCGGATGCTTCGCCGAAGCACTCTGTTCTTTTCTTCTTTCATGCCCTCAACGACCTGCAATGGAATATAAACCGGATTGCCCTCTGCGTACATATAACCTCCCTATACGGACCCTTTCCCCCGGACACCCGCGCTGGACTATTTCCCGGCCAATGCTTGCGATTTATTTGTGCTTTTGGCTCGCCCCATTTACGGATAATGTTACCAATGCCGGATATACCTCTTTTGGTTCTCGTTTCTTTGGATTTGCCATCAACTTGGATCATTCTTGCCAACCCTGGCTCGGAGTTTGCCCCAGTCACCTGGATAATTATCCCAAGTTGGTTAATGAATGGATTCGCGTCATGTTTTCCTCTTTCCTGTCACAAGCGGCGTTTTGGAAAAGGCTTGTTTGATTCGGTACTTTGATGAACTTGGGTCGACGATGTCTGCCTGCTGTCTGGCTGGGGCTTTGGCAAGTCAGGGATGTCCTGTCAATTGACGTTCTGGCCAGCCGTCCGTCCGCCTTGCCACGGACAAGAAGCATTGCTGTTTTGCTTACGTGCCCAGATCCGGACAGCCGATTAGCGTCGCCGGTTTGTATTTACTCCCCAGACGTTTTTATGGAATTGTTGCTGCTTTGCTTGGCGACTTGGAGTGCCCTGGGTGTGACTTGTTTGCACTGATACATCTAGCGTGTGCCAGCCAAAAGAGCCCCGGAGCCTGGATATTGACAACGAACCTCAACCCCCCCCCCCCCCCTTGTCTTGGACCGCTTGCACCCGACGTTCCTTTGGATCTGCGCATCATGCCACCAATGGCTCAACATTGTGTTGTTCGCTCGTCGCGTCCAGTGTTTTCTTTTTGCTCCAAAACATGGGCTTATTCCTCGCTCAACTCCCTTGCGAGAATCACACTGTCATCCGACTCTCCATTCACTGTCCACTTCCATGATGTTCTACACTCCCTCGTCAACCACTCGCAGGATCGTTGTATGAGTCTATGGTTTCGAACACGTACATCCTTTCCAAACAAACACAAATGGCCACTCCGGCTCTATCTGGAACCTCTTTTCCTCGGCGCATCTGACTTTACATAATATTTAGAGACACCGGGATATGTTATAGATATATGTATTATTATTGTCAGAAATCTGTTCCGATTAAGTGAAATCTCCCTTTTTTCCTTGAAGGAAAGGGTCTATCTAGCACACCAAGTTCCAGTATGAATCGTCAAGGCAAAATGGCCACCCTTCTACCTGTCTTGCAAAAGCCCACAGGCCTGCGCCTGGGAAATGACCGCCGCCACCCATTCCTGCGTCGGCGAAGCCAACAGCTCCGCACCATGCGCACCGCTGTACGGCGGAGGAGGCGCATCGATGGTGTACAAGAGAAAGCGACAGGGCGTCGTCGTCCAGCTCTTGGGCGACAGCCCGGCCCGCGACGCACCGCCGCGGCCCTTTGTAGCAGCGGCCGCCCGCACCGGCGCCGGAAACCGATCCTGCTGCACGCGGCGACACACCTCCCACAGCGCGTCGAGGTCCCCGGCGGCGACGCTGCCGAGGGCCCTGCTCTCGCGCAGGCGGCGGCCGCTGCTGCGACCGGTAGCGGGCGAGGGCGAGGGCGAGGGCACGTCGCCGGGGGTCTGGCGGACGCGCAGGCCGCGGCGGTGGCTGCCGGTGGCGCCGAGGTAGAGGCCGCGGCCGGGACCGGGGCGGGTCAGGACGAAGAGCGCGTGGCGGTCGCGGCTGGAGTCGGCGTGGTCGGCGGTGCCGTAGTAGCGGGCGAGGAAGACGGCGAAGCGCGCCGGGGCGGTGGGAGTGGTGGGAGTGTATGGCGGCGGAGGTGAGCGGGGGGCGGAGGAGGAGGAGTGAGAGGCGCCCATGGAGGAGTGGGCGGAGGAGGAGGAGTGGGAGGCGCCCATGGAGGAGAGGACGGTGGAGAGAGATGGGAGGGTAGGACGGGAGGATGGAGTGCAGGCGCGGGCCGAGTATGGAGGGGGTGGCGGGTAGATGGTGTCGTAGGCCGGGGGAGGCGAGTCGAGGGTGTCGTAGGCCGGTGGTGGGAGGGAGTCGTAGGCTGGGGGAGAGCAGTGGAAGAGAGACTCGTATGGAGGGGGAGGTGACGGGTATAGAGACTCGTAGGAGGGAGGCGCAGGAAGTGTGCCGTGTTGGATGGCGGGCTGCACCGCGCTGGGGGTAGTAGATTGAGCGACGTTGAAGAACTTTGGCTCCCCTCCCTCGTTGGTGTCGTGGTCTTGGCTGTGGATGTTGCTTCTTCCAAAGTCGTGCATGATTTAAAGTTTTGAATGTATAAAGTCGATGAGGCGTAGTGTATATTCTTGTACTTGTTCGTGTGCAAGATATGAGCTGAAGAGGATGAAGAGAGATATTTCGACATTTCGACCGGACAAGTCCATCTTCTTATAGAAGAGGCGCTTCAAAATTTTACAGCCTCACATGGGATCCAAGAATAGCTTCATACTGAGAATTCAAGGTTAAAAATGGCAACGTTGGATCGCGCGCCGAGGCTCATTCGAGACGGACTTTTTGGCCCGCACAAAAGCCGCCGCAGCTTCTCGGCTATCGCTCAACCAACTCAAAAATCGTCTCATGTTGTGACCTCACTAGACAGGTGCAGAGGAAGCTTGGGGCGGGCGGGCGGCGCGCCTCTCGCAGGGGCGATCGGAGACGCCGAGCTGTGTTGGGCGGGAGGGCAGCTGAGAGCGCCTCAGCGTGACCGCAAGGCGGCGTTGTGGCAAGCTTGAAATGGACTTTTGGATAGGTAGAGTTTCGCTTGTTGGTGGTCTCGTGGGGGGTCACGTACATGATGGACATAGAAACTAGGACGGGTTGGATCCGGGGATGCTGTAGTTGTTGGGCTTAGCGGGTGGTGTGTCTGCGGGCGGCGGCGCGAGAGCGGAAAGTTCCATGGTCTAGGTGTAACTTGAACGGACTGCTAGGATCCTGCGATCTGCAGGTATAGTGAATTGTCTTTGTTGGGTAGGTGGGTAGGTCCGAATAGATCGGGGCCGAGCAAGCTCCGGCCCGGATATCGCTACAGCTCGACGATACATGACTTCGGACTGTCGCCGAGCTCAATGACTATGCTTGGCAGATTGCCCAGACCGAGTTGTGATTTGCCGTAGAAAGCTTGGCAAGATAATCTACCTTTAATAGATGCATCTGTGAAACGAAATATCCTGTTTTGCTCTTGCGTCTAGTCCCCAAGATTTCTGGTCACGGAGCTTGCCGGTCAACCTGCCCGGGCTTGACCCGGCTATCGGCCGCAATGGCCATGTCAATTCCCCATCATACATCCCCAGGCCTTTGCCCTAACGAATAGCGCTGGAGCCGTTCAAACTTTATCAAGCAATGCGAAAACAAGGTCAAGGTTCTCATTCAGCAGTCCAGAGTACAACGAACCTAGCGACAGCCGAGACTACAGATCGAAGAGGTCTGCGGACATTATAAGGTGGCATCTGGCAGGATTAAAAATGTGGCGTTTTTTTACTAAAAATATGACATGAAGGGCCAATCATTACATCTCAATGGGCGCGAATGAGCCACCTTTTCGGTGTAATAGACTCGCCGCCGAGGGGAGACGATGAGACGGGCCGCAGAGCGGGCGTTGATGAACTCCGCATAAACGCCTTGGCGAGCATCATGTGAAGCTCAAGTTCCACCAGCCGCGACTTTGGCTTCTGAGGTCCGAGTTGTTTCTTAAAACTAACCCAACAGTTTAAACCAGTTATGCCCTAACATCGTACCATTCTGACATCTTGACTGAAGGCATTGTTACATCGGCTCTTGGCGAGTTATGATCAGGGCCTGGCAAATTTGTGGAATTTAGATGACTGCCCTTTAAGAATTCACATCATCGATTCAGTCCGAGTCTGGAAACCCATGGCCTCGCTACATTTGCTATATCTTGTTGTTACAGGCAACGTAGCGTACAACCCCACGCGAACAAGGTTTAATGACAGAAACGATGGTTGACACGCATGTCAAAACAAACGTAACGATTATTAGCCGTGATTCAACAAAATTATATTTCTAATTGGCCGAGTTGTACGTAATGTTGGGGGTGAAAGGCGTCAGCCCGGCCAGGCAAGCCCTCGTATTAGTTGAAGTGTATTCGGGTGAGCTACTGTTATCGGAGACTGCGACAATGAACGCGCCAAGAACTTAGAGCAGCTGATTAATGCTTTCCGTATTAATATTTTGAAATGATATGGTAGGGCTAGCACTGTTCTACGCAGGCCCTACGCAGAGAGTGTGTATTGACATAATCCTCCGTCAAGTCTTCCCAGTGGTTGACGGCGGTGGAACAGGGAAAAACATTGTGTTTTGTCGAATCACCTCCACCTATCAATCTTCACCGACGACCTCATCGCCTAAAATCACGCTGGAAAAAGGCTGAGATTGCCGCGAGGAGATGTGGCAGTACGCGACCGGTGCACGTACGGGAGGCAGCTGGCCCGGCCATGGTTCAGAGGCTCTGGAGGATGCGCCTGTGTGACTCGGCCATGCCCTGCACCTAGCTGCTTGCGGGGGAACACGAAGCTAATACGCCCTGTGATGGGATGGAAATACATCCTTTGTGCTCGATTATGCGCCGCACCTGAGTTACGGTGATGGTGGCCTGGGCGCGGTGATGAAAGGCATTACGGAGGCTTTGGGCGTACAGGATGGAGAATCTGAACTTGGTAGCGCATTGAAAGAAATAGGAGAGTCAGCTGAGCAATGCAAGTCAGTGCAGGAAGATGGCTGTCTGTTGAATGGCTGATATAGGAGATGAAGTGCACTGGTGTAAAGTGAGGTCGTACGTTGACGCATGCCTTACGACCGCTACCAGGGACAAAGGGGGAGTAGAAAATGCAATGAAACTGCGAAGAAAATGAACCAGTACCCTAGAGTCGAGAAAATGTTTCTTTTATTTCTAGGCACGCCTTGTGCCTACTCTCCTTGTTTTCAGGGTACATGATCATCTCCCAAGGTCCTCCTTAATGAACACCTGCGACTGCTGCAAGACGTTCTCGCCAGTTCAGGGCCCGGCGAGGCACTGTTTGAATAGTTTTTGGGCGCAATCTTTGTGCAATAATGAAAATGTCTATGGTGAGTTTGACTTTGGTCCTTGGTGACTTGGGTGACAAGAACTTGCTGGCTTGTGCGCGTTGCTTGGCAGCCCTGCCCTATTGCGTGCTGAAATTTGTGCGAGGGAGAAATACCTGCCTGTGGCTTAACTGTCGTGGCTGGTGAGTGTGACGATTGAAAAAGGTCAAGAGGTACATCGGCTTGGCTGACGATCGATTGTGAGCATCCTTCATGCCAAGACATGATTAAGCTTGAATATTTTTGATTGGGAGCTGTGTCTTGTACTTTGTACGGCCATGCAGCTAGCCACCCTTTTTTTTCTGGGGTAAGGGTTTCCTTTGTGAACTCATTGTCTGTGTACCTAGACGAGCTTCCTGCGTCCACGGCACCGCCTGTAGCCGGTTGTGGCTGGTGGTTTCAGAGGATGTTCCAGTTGCAGCGGCAAAGGCGATGACGGTGTGCAGACTCGATGAAATACAAAGAGGTGTACTAGTTATAATGACTACCTATTGTAGTAGATGTGTCATGTGAAGGAGAAAAATACACGAAAATAAATCCAAAAAACAAAAAAGTCCAGGGGATAACTGACTGGTCCTTTGATCTGGTCATGGTACAAGGGCGACCTACCTAGGGGACCATATCCACCGCCCAGAAAAAGCAGGGTACCTCGAGTCTGGTCAGGCTCAGGTATCAGCCCGTAGTCGCTTTGTGGAGGCGGTACCTGTATGGCCCCTCCATCAGTGTACCTCCAGTTCTGCCAACAAGGCACCAGAACCATCCATCCTTCCTTCCTTCCTTCCTGCCATCACAGCTCATTTCTTCTCGCGTCGTCCTTTTTCCGAATCCCCATGACTTGACAGCCATTATCATAACCCTAAATCTCATCAACACTTCTATTTGCCGCACCTGAAGCATACATTTAAGTCAGGATAAATCCTACCCACCATCATCAGCGAGCGACCTTGGGTTCTGGGTGCCCCGCCACGATTTGCCCATACAACAACCAGCCAGCTTTTTTTTCCGTCTGCCAAATAGTTACCAACCGACCACGAGAGACGAGAGAAGCCAGCCCACACGCAAATCCTCACCCACCAACCAGCGTCCGGCCGCCCCTCTACGCCTTTGCAGATACCAGGTCGACTAACCCAAGGACGCAACACAACCAGTCTCTCTCCCAACACCAAATCACCACAACTGCTCCCATATACGTCGTCGCCATGGACACTGCCGCCATCAGGGGCTTGCTCGCTACGAGTCTGCTTCCAGATGCCGACAATAGACGTCGTGCTGAGCTCCAACTAAAGCAGGTTCGTTCACCCCGACCGACGCCTTTGCCGTCCCCATCCACGTCCCCCTTGACCGTCTTCTTTTTTATTTTTTTGGCTGCCATTTTCGCCCCCCACGATGAAGCGCCCCTTGCTCGCTGCCCACCACGGCAATACCCCAATCTCGCCCTGGTTTGCGCGACCGCTTTCCCGCCGACCAGGGCGATGGCAGTCGAGTCGTTGGCTTTGTCCCCGAAAATGCTAATTCGGCCGTCTCTAGATTGAAGAAGAAACCGGTTTCCTCGTCTGCCTCCTCGACATCCTCGAGGCAGAACAAGATGCTAGTGTGCGCCTGGCCAGTATGTTGTGCCCATTGTCCTTCCTCTGTCGTCCGAATTCCCCCCTCATGCGTATTTAGCAATCATCTATCTCAAGAACCGCATCAATCGATCATGGTACACCACCGAGCCCGTCGCCCAGAACAAGCTGATTCCCGAGGAGGAAAAGAGTCGCATTCGAGACCGCCTTGTCCCTCTGCTCGCAGATTCAGACCCCCTCGTCCGCCAGCAGCTCATCCCTATTATCCAGCGCGTCCTCCAGGCCGACTTCCCTAGCCGATGGCCCAACTTTATGGGCTTCACCTCGGAGCTACTCAACACCAACAATCCCTCGTCGGTACTCGCTGGTTTGCAGTGTCTGCTTGCCATCTGCCGTGCTTTCCGCTTCAAGTCGTCAAATAGCGATGACCGCCCACACTTCGACAGCATTGTCGAGACCAGCTTCCCCCGCCTTCTGGCAATTTGCAATGAGCTGGTCAACCAAGAGAGTGACGAGGCCGGTCATATGCTGCACCTGGCTCTTAAGACATACAAGCACGCCACCTGGGTATGCACTCCTTCTGCACCATGACCAAATCCATTTCTGACCAAGTTCTAGCTCGAGCTCTCCCCGTCCCTTCGTGTCCCCGAGACCAATATCGCATGGTGCACCGTTTTCCTCCAGACTGTCGCAAAAGCCGCCCCTGCCACCGCCATGAAGGACGATCCAGTCGACCGTGAAATCCATCACTGGTGGAAAGCGAAGAAGTGGGCTTACTTCAACCTTAACCGTCTATTCATCCGGTATGTCGCCATAGATTCCCTATGCCTTCTCTCTCCTGACCCCTCCCAGACATGGTAATCCCACCGTTCCCGGTAAAGAGGCCGATGCCCTCGCTTTTGCCAAAAACTTCATCGCCAACATCGCGCCCGAAATTCTCAAGCATTATCTCCACGAAATTGAAAAATGGGTGGCCAAAACCTCGTGGCTCAGCCGACCCTGTCTATCCTACACCCTCATCTTCCTCGACGAGTCTGTTGGTCCCAAGGAGATGTGGCCGCACCTCAAGCCGCACCTGACCAATCTTGTCACCCACTTCGTCTTTCCTGTGCTCTGCTTGACCGAAGACGATCTCGAAAAGTTTGAGGAGGAGCCTGAGGAGTACCTTCACCGGAAACTCACGTACTTCGAAGAAGCCTCCGCCCCCGATGTTGCTGCCACCAACTTTCTCGTTAACCTCACAAAGCAGCGCCGCAAGGAGACCTTCGAGATTCTCAAGTTTGTCAATGCCGTTGTCAACGAATACGAAGAGGCCGCCCCCGAGGTGAAGAACCACGTCGCCAAGGAGGGTGCCCTACGCATGATTGGTACGCTCGCACCCGTCATTCTCGGGAAAAAGAGCCCCATCGCTGGCCAAATCGAATACTTCCTCGTGCGATATGTTTTCCCCGATTTCAAGAGTCCCCAAGGCTACCTACGTGCCCGTGCATGTGACACTATTGAGAAGTTTGAGCAGCTCGACTTTCAGGATATCAACAATTTACTCACAATTTACCGCCATATTCTCGATGGCATGGCCGACGAAGCGCTTCCGGTCCGCATTACTGCAGCTCTTGCCCTTCAGCCTCTTATTCGCCACGACATTATCCGCCAGCACATGAAGCAGAGTATCCCTACAATCATGCAACAGCTACTGAAGCTCGCAAACGAGGCTGATATCGACGCCCTCGCCAACGTTATGGAGGACTTTGTTGAAGTTTTTGCCACTGAGCTTACCCCTTTCGCTGTTGCCCTGTGTGAACAGCTTCGAGACACATATCTACGCATTGTTCGCGAGCTCCTTGAGAAGGAGAGCAAGGCTGGCGATGACGACGATCTATACATTGCCTACGATGACAAGAGTATCACGGCTCTTGGTGTCTTGCAGACCATCGGGACTCTGGTTCTGACGCTTGAGAGCACACCCGATGTGCTTCTCCATATTGAGGCCGTCCTCATGCCTGTCATCAAGGTCACTCTTGAAAATAAACTATACGGTAAGGCCCGTGGAAAAGACTCGGTGAAATGAAGCTAACTTTACAGATCTCTATAACGAGGCGTTTGAAATTATCGACAGCTGCACATTCACCGCCAAAAGCATCTCCCCTAATATGTGGCAAGCTTTCGAGCTTATCCACACAACCTTCAAGTCTGGGGCTGAATTTTACCTCGAAGATATGCTACCTGCTCTGGACAATTTTGTCCAATTCGGTGCTGCACAACTGGCCCAGAAACCTGAATATGTCCAAGCCCTTTATGAGATGGTTTCAGACATGTTCGCAGACCCTCGTCAGGGTGGTGTTGAGAGAATATGCGCCTGCAAGCTGGCCGAGGCTCTGATGCTTAGTCTCCGTGGCAGCATTGACCAGTATATGGAGGGCTTCATCTCTATGGCCATGGCTGTGTTGTCTACCCAGCCTGACATCAAGCCCAAGAGCTACAAGATCTATCTTCTCGAGATGGTCATCAATTGTATTCACTACAACCCTCTTCTGAGTCTTCAGATTCTCGAGGCCAAGGGCTGGACGAACCGCTTCTTCAGCCTGTGGTTCGGCAGTATGCCGTCGTTTACCCGCGTCCACGACAAGAAACTCTGTATTGTCGCGATTGCTGCCCTCCTCAACCTCAACCACGAACAGGTTCCTCAGAGTGTCGCTGTCGGCTGGCCACGCCTGCTTCAGGGTATTACTGAGCTCTTCCGCACTTTACCGGCGGCCCTCAAGAGTAGGTTCACAGGGCGTGTCTTCAGTCCTTCAGTCCATGTACTAACTTCCCACAGACCGTGAAGAAGCCCTCCGCGACGACCCGTACTTCTCCAACAACTATACTTATGATGATGATGACGAGTGGGATGAAGATGAATCCAAGTGGGAGGCGGAGGAGGAGGTAGAGCCAGCTGTCGAACCAGAGGCAGCCGAAGCCAAGGAAGAGAGCAATGCCTACCTCGAGTTCCTGCACGGAGAGGTAAGAATCTAATCGGCTACAGCAATGTTGAATGAGCTAACAATTCCAGGCTCAAAAGTTCAGTCGCGCTATCGACGATGAAGAGGAGGATGAGCTCAGAGAAGACAGCGTCCTCCTTGAGTCGCCACTTGACAAGGTCGAGCCTTATCAGCTATTCCGTAGCACTCTTCTGAGTAAGTTATACCAGAATGCCATTTGCGGTATGTGCTAACTTTTCCAGAAATGCAACAAGAGCAACCCCAGTTCTATGGTAATTTGGCAGGTCATCTCTCCTCAGATGAACAGGGTGTTCTGCAGAGCATCATCGCTAAAGCCGAGGCGATTGCAGTACAACAAGTACAGCAGCCTCACAATGGCGGTGCAAACTAGGTCTAATGAGCTTTTTCTTTAATACAGCGAGGGATTCGGGAGGAGTCGGGAGCGTGTGCTGTTTAGTTACGCCACGTGGGACTGGACTCGTGATGAGCACAAGAGCAAGCGGTGGATAGCATCAAGATACCTAAGACCGGCGAGGAATGTGGGTGTTTGGGGTGGACACATGGGTCAAGCGCACGGAAAGGGGCCAATTTTACATAGTAAGTAGGTGGTGACACGGATGACAATCGTTTCGCTAGTGATGTGTTCGACGTCCTGTTTGGGCCATCGAGTGTCTGGCAACGTGGGAGGCGCATTGTCTAGAGATGATCAAGAAGAAAAGAATAATGATTTATTTGGTTTAGCAGTCTATGGTGTGCGGTCTCTAACTCGTGTATGGTCTATGATAATCGGTGGGATTGCATTCTTTTGAAGAATGATGATGGAGTCTAGTCATTACTCATTGTCGGATGCTGTAACGGAGGGATGCTGGTACGGCATTGAAGGCGAGTCTCACTTCTGCGCTGTTGCCCAAACATCGCTCCAGGTCAGAGCCGTGCTCACTGTCATGAGGCAGCCAATGGTGGCGCCGTCGAGCGCGAGCCAGCCGACAAAGGACGCGGGCAGGGTGAGGTCGAGCGCGTCAACGACGAGACGTCTCAGTGACGGGAGCTTTTGCTGCTGCTGCTGCTGCTTCTCCTTTGTAGATCTAGACGCCGCGAAGGGGACGCGCAGGGCGAGGGTGCGGGCGATGGAGGCGAGGATGGCGTAGAACCAGAACTTGTTGGCCTCGACGAGGACGGGAGTGTACCAGGGGACGACGTGGATCTTCATGTCATGGAGCTACAGGAGGTCAGGAACTCGATGGGGGTTGGGGAGAGGAGGGGGAGGGGGGGTTGCGTACCATGGTCAGGTTCTCGAGGGCAAAGTACACGAGCAGACAGCTCCATTCAACGAGGTCAAGAGTCTTGTGAAGGAGCGAGGCATAGTCCTTGGTGGCCGCGTCGAGGACATTCTGAACACAGTCCAGCAGAAGAAAGAATCTCAAATACCGCCTTGCTATGCATTGGTCATGATCAGAGGACTGGTGCTGAGATGGATGGGGGCGGGAGCATGGGCTTACCAAGATCGAGCTGAGTGGAGGCGATGAAGCTCCGCGTGGCGACGACGTCGTCGGTTGAGACGTGGCCGGCGACGAGTACGAGGCCTTGGAAGAGGCGCAGGGTGAGGTCCAGCCCGGCGGTGGTGCCGAGGAACCGGCAGGACTGCCGGAGGAGGGAGGCCCGCGAGGATTTGGGACGGCAGTGGAGGGCGGAGAGGGGCGCCGAGGCCGATTGGTTCTGGATCTGGACTTGGCCATGAGATGGGACGACTTGGGGCTTCTGAAGATGAATGGTTATGTGAGGTCGAAAGTTTGACGATGGGTGGCGACGAAAGGACGCGTATGTTGGTCGCACGAGGAGAACAGTGACGAGGTCGGCGTGCGGGCCCCGAGGACCCGGCGTTGATGCGTACCGGATGTCTCCAAATCGAGAGTGAAAGATGCGGCGAAGAGCGGTCGAGACTAAATGTGCGCGATAGTTATCGGTCGACATTCATCTCAGCCGGACCCTTTGCGAATTGATTTGCGTCGCCTGGTGTGCTTGATTGGCTTTTGTAGCGGCGGGCTCGGAGCTGGCCGCTGGCTCACCAAAAAACCCCAGGTCGCCCGGGCGCAGCTGCAGAGGCGGATCGTCGCCCGTTTGCCCACATTGTGCATATGCATACATGCCTCATGTCGCCTCGGCCTATATCAAATTTTGGGCTATTGTCCCAACACATCATCTCATTCCCAAGCGAGACTCGCGGGGCGGTTTTTTTTAATTCACCCTCGTCTTTTCACCAAGACACAGTGATAGCTCTCGGCGCTCTCCGGCCGGTTGCACCAAATCAAGTGGGGCACGTGATGATCTTGGCGGGCCGTTGACCGTGCTCAACAGACGGGGGACGAACTTGACCTCTTCAACACAAACAAGTCGGGTTAGTTATTTTCCATCAGTGGCAGACTCTTGATATCCTGGGGACTTCTCTCTCTACACGTGCGAGATCAGGTTCATCGCCAGCCATTGTGGAAGGGAGAAACAAGCTCTCCCGACTCCTGACCGTCTGCAAACGCTCCGACCCCGCTAGTTTGAGCTCATCTCATCCTCACCGTCGGTGAGCAAAGAAACAATGACAACCCGATACCGCGTGGAATGTAAGTAGAGCCAGGGAAATGAATAATCGCGGGACTTGCCGTCGCTAGATGCTCTCTACATCGCCCACCCGGCTCCGTTCAGCTCACTGACCACCACCCCCAGATGCGCTCAAGACGCACCGACGAGACCAGTTCATCGAATGGGTCAAGGGCCTCCTTGCCGTTCCCTTTGTCCTCTACTCGCAACCCACGGGCATCGTCGGCGATGGTACCAGCATCGCAAAGATGTCCGAGGAGGCGCACCGCCGCTACGCCGAAATCATGCGTGACGTGGAAGTCATGATTGACGATCACAGTGCGCGGAACTAACTTGTTGACTCAAATTATGGCTAATTTCTTGACAGTTGCTCGTCAAAACCAAGGCTCACCCATACCCATACCGTCCAAGTTGGGCATGCTGGTCCCGACCGCTGGCCCCTTCTTCACCAGGCTACCACTCGAAGCCGCCTTCAAGTACCAAGACCGCAAGCGCTACATTTCTTGCCGTCGGTACGTGGCGCCATCTTTCAACGACGTCCGCCTCATCCTCAACTCTGCCCAAATAATGGCCGTCACCAATGGCACCCTACAGCTTGCTACGTTTGACGGTGACGTCACTCTGTACGAGGACGGCCAAAACCTCGAGGCCAGCAGCCCGATCGTACCACGTCTGATTAGCAAGTTGGCCCCTCCCTGCATGCGGCGCCATGCTGCGTTGTGCGACACACCAACTAACCTTGACCAGACCTCATGCGTAACAACATCAAGATCGGCATCGTCACCGCGGCCGGCTACACGACGGCTGACGGCTACTACGGGCGCCTGCACGGCCTGCTGGAGACGGTGGCGGCGTCGACGGAGCTGGACCCTGTGCAGAAGCAGAACCTTGTCATCATGGGCGGCGAGGCCAACTACCTGTTTGAGTACTCTCAGTCGTCGCCGCACCGCCTGGCACCGGTGCCCCGCGCGCAGTGGCTGACGCCGGAGATGGCATCGTGGTCGGATGCGGACATTACTGCGCTCCTGGACGTCGCCGAGACGGCCCTGCGCGACTGCGTGCGCTCGATGAACCTGCCGGCGCGGCTGATCCGCAAGGACCGCGCGGTCGGCATCATCCCGGACCCGCCGCACATCCAGATCGCGCGGGAGAGCCTGGAAGAGACGGTGCTGGTGGTGCAGCGGATCCTGGAGCTCAGCAGCCTGGGCCTGCGGGAGCAGGCGGCGGCGGCGGCGGCGAGCAAGGTCGGGCCGGCATCGGCGGGCGCGGCGGCGTCGAAGCGCGGGGTGCCGTTTTGCGCGTTCAACGGCGGGCGCGACGTCTTCGTGGACATTGGCGACAAGTCGTGGGGCGTGGCGGTGTGCCAGCAGTGGTTCGGGTGGCGGGATGCGGGCGCGGCGGCGATTGGCGGGGAGAACACGCTGCACGTGGGCGACCAGTTCCTGAGCGCGGGCAGCAACGACTTCAAGGCGCGCAGCGTGGGCACGACGGCGTGGATCGCGAGTCCGTCGGAGACGGTGGAGCTGCTGGACGAGCTGGCGGACCTTACGCAGAAGAAGCTGTCGTGAGGGTGAGCATTTACGGAGAAGGAGCTGGCGTGAGGGTGAGCATTTAGCCTTTACGGAGAAGAAGCTGGTGTGAGGGTGATCATTTGAGCCTTTACGGAAGAAGCTGGTGTGAGGATGGTCATTTGAGCCCTTACGCAGAAGAAGCTGACATGAGGGTGAGCATTTGGGCATCTTGGGGGAATATAAGAGGATGCTATTTAGGACAAGTCAACATTGCATTTCAACTAGGTCGAGATTATTCCAACGCGGCCAAGACACATTTCAACGTGATCAATAGCAGCATATCGGTTCAACATGTATCATGTGTATATCAAGTTCGGCGCCTGCCTCCTTTTTTTGCTCCCTCTCTCCCTCTTCATTTTTCTTCTCTCCCTTTCCATCCGCTTCTCAGCGCCGATGACTAATCTTTGTGAATATCTGCTGGTGTCCTCCGTCTTCCGCCTCGCCCAGGTGCGGGTTACCGTTATAGGGTGGCGAATCCTGGCAAACAAAAATCGATGCATGTCTTGTTAGCAAATGTGCCGGGGGGGGGGGTTCTCTCTTCCCAAGGTTTTTTTACAAAAAAAAAAAAAAAAACAATTGCCGAGCAGGATCACTTTTGCCTTGAACGTACTTCCGAGCTCGACCGCACCATGCAAGAGGACGACTCCGCCGGGAAGCGTGCAGAGTGGGTTGAGTCGGGGTCGGCCGCTGCTGGCCTCGACGCCGGTGGTGCGGGCCGGGTGGTGCGGGCAGCGGCGTAGTAGGCGGCTCCGAGAGCGCCGGCGCCCGTCACGGCGAGCATGATGCTTTTGCTTGCCATGGTAATTTGCTTTTTGTTTTCTTTTTTTATGGTTCGCGATGAAGTTAAGAGGTTTCCGGTAGATGAAAACGGGGGGGGGGGAGCAGATCTGGGTGCATGGGGGAGAGGCCCGTGGCTTGGCAGGTGTGGTCACGCGCCCGGGGCTGGGGATGGAATATGCTAGACCTGACGCAACACATGCAGGCGTCGATGAATTGGAGAACTGGATGATGGGCCTTGCAAATCTGCTGCCCAAAGAAGACAAGGGGTGGCTGGGGTTGAGATGCGACTTGCCGCTCTTGCAGCACTTGCGCTTAACCACTTGTGTATGGGTTTACTAGATGGAGGACCGGTGTGTGATTTCACGTTTGTTTTGTTTCACTCTTTTATTCTTTATTTCTTTTAATTTTCATTTTTCATTTTTATTTTAGGAAAACACAAAACAGAAAGCCGGACTACCATTCTTGTCAGTTTGCAGAAGTTCAACATTGAAGCCAATCCTTGTCTCAGATAGTATGTGCACGTCGATGGCAGCACACTTTATCGATCAGCATTGTGTATTCCAAATTCTGAATCCTGTCTCACGCACCTTGCTAGACATGCCGAATACGAGCTCGGAGTACCGCCGGAGTGCAAGACCTGGACGCCGATGCCGAGCTGTCAGGACAGTATCCTTGGGCCAGGATGTCAGCGATCGATGCCAGAATGTCAGCGATCGATGGCAAGGTATCCCGCGGAGCTGTCGTGAAAAAACACTCGAGATTTTTGATGTATAGCAAGGCATGTACAACCAAGGAAACCCATTTCCAGCAAAAAAAAAAAAAGAAAGAAAAAAAAAACAGCAAAAACATTGTCGTGTATCTCATGATTCGAAAGGCCGCTCATCCTCCGGCAGCAACAACAGCCTTTTTCTTTTTTTCACACCCAGCGGATCCGGCGGGTGTCGCGCTCATAACGCACCAGCTTCCTGTGCACGATCCCGAGGCCGACATGGTCATTCTCAAACTCGGACGTGACGGCGCCGGGCGCGGTCGGGCCCCTCTTGCGCGGGAGGCCGCAGCCGCGGGTGGCGCACGAGTCAAAGTCGACGAGGACGACGTGGCCGCCGTCGCGGTCGGCAAACATGACATTGTCCTCGCAAATGTCGTTGTGGACCAGCTCCTGGGCGTGCAGGTGGGCGACGGCGGCGCCGAGCTGGGCCATGGTGGCGGCGACGTCGATGGGGACGCGGCGGCGCATGCGCTCCGCCAGCGTCTCGGCGCAGCGGTCAAAGCACAGGCCCGTGATTTGGTTGCTCCCGGCCTCGATGATGCAGCCGCGGAAGCGGGCCAGGTTGGGGTGCGCCGGGACGAGCTCGGCGATGCGCGCCTCGTGCAGCAGGTACTGGCCGAGGACCGGCGTGCCGTCGTAGGCGGCGACGCGGACGCGCTTGATAAAGGGCGGCGGGCGGGCGGAGAGGGCACTGCCGGCAGCGGCGGACGGGGGTGGGGGCCGGAAGATGGGCAGCGTGGAGGCGGCGGGCAGCGGCGGGTAGAGGTCGGCGCGATCGGCGATTTGCAGCACGATGGTGTCGCGGGCCGGAAGGTCGGCGGGATTGGTGTAGTGGCCGGCGACGCGGGCGGTCCACAGCTCCGTCTTGTTGCGGAGGTAGAGCACGTGCGTGTAGAGGAACATGCGGACGCCGGCGATGTCGCCCCAGCGCTCCGTCATGGAGAAATACTCCCACTCCGAGTCCGAGTCCATTGGGAAGGGGGAAGAGGGAAGACGGAGGGGAGATGGTTGTCTGTTGGGTCTGAGAAGGGAGAGGAGAAGAAGACAGAGGGGGAGCAGCAGCAGGAAGCTGAAGAGGGTAGAGAGACGAGCGTCGAGTCTTGCAGCGTCTGGAGGAGAGCAGGTCTCTCAGATAAATACTTGGAGGAGGACTTGGAGACGGACTTGACGACAGAGCATGTCTTTCCCTCGTGTGGAAAGAGTACGATGCAGAGTGAAGGGAAAAAAAAGAGGCTTTTTTCCCACTCTTGTCCCGCTGCTGCCTCTCAGCCTTCCTCTGCTCTTATTACTTACCAAGTACTTCTTCTCTTCCTCCCTTGTGCAACCTCAGCATGCATGCATACAGTGGCAGCATGCATTTCTTCCACTGTCCTGTCTTGTCCCTTACCCGATGTCGTCTCTTGCAGGGTCTCTTTTTTTTTGCTTTTTTTTCCCTTTTTTTTTTTTCCTTCCCCTCCTCCTCCTCTTTATTATTACCTCGCTGGGGTGTGTGACCAGTTCTGTCACTTTACATGTGGAAGGGAGGGGGCGTATGCAGCCACGTTGTAATGAGATATAGGCAGGGGTGTAGGCAATACCTGGAAGCATGCAGAAAGCGGAAAACGTGAACTCTTTTTAAACGAGTTGTGGGGGTGTCTGTAATTCTCAATTTTGTCTCTCTCAACGCAGCTTTTTTGTCTGATCGACACTTTTCGCATGTACGAATATGCTGGGACGGCACGGATAGCAGAATTGGGCCTGGGTCGCAGTCGATCAGCCATTGCTGCGGCCAGGGTAGATGAGAATAAAGGAAAAACGAATGAAGAAATGCGAGAAAATAAAACAAAAAACACACAAGAGTGGCCCACCAACAGTCGAGAGTCCAGATTAATTTGGGAGGGGTAGAAAGGGCAAGGAGAAAGGATAGCAATGTTGGTACCAGGCGACGGCGGTCATTATACCTTCATCCTTGCCCTCATGCCGTGCGACTTGTTATTCTTTTCTGGGCATATCATGACTCGAATCCGTGTGATCTTTCCTTCACCCCGACATCTACC
Source organism: Cordyceps tenuipes (assembly GCA_025583755.1). Classification (NCBI taxonomy): domain Eukaryota; kingdom Fungi; phylum Ascomycota; class Sordariomycetes; order Hypocreales; family Cordycipitaceae; genus Cordyceps; species Cordyceps tenuipes. The sequence continues at coordinate 39,257 of JANZYN010000165.1, forward strand.
CCTTATTCGTACTTGTTCTCCCCCTCTTTTGAACCCTATTTATAGCGATTCGCTCGGCGGGAGGCCGGGGGACAAAGGCGTTCGTCCGTAAGCATTGATATTACTAGATGTAAAATATCACCTAGCTTTAAAATTAGCTGATAAATCCGTTGTTGTTGTTTTAATATTGATTTCGTAGCCTGATGCGGCTCTCTGTGACCCCCTCCATCCTATGACCGTTCACCAACTTCCAAGGCCATCCGTCGCCGAAAAACAAGGTGAATGTAAAACCTTCCTATCCCATGGGAGGACGAGGGAGGACAGATCCGTCGTCTAGCGGCTACCTGTCGCCATCACCATCGGGGCCGGTTTAGCAGGCTCCCGTAACGAGCCCGCCTCCGCGTACGGCGGCGGCAGCTCCGAGGTCGGTGCGTGGATGAGTTGTAGTCCTAGGTAGATGGTGCTGGTACTTTTCCTGGCAGATGAATGGGCGAGTAGCCGCCATTATGTATCTTGACGGATTCTTTACCGTTGGGATTCCCATACTCTCGTACATCTTGTACAGTCAGGGGAGCTTCTTCCCCTCGCGACGTATCGCTTTGCCTCGGCGCTCAAGGCCGCACCAGGCTGTCTGTCTGCCCCTGGGCTGAGGCGAGGAAGTTGAGCAGGGTTTCTCTCAAGCAAGCAGTAGAGCTTCCAAGAAAATTCAGAACAGGAATCTTGCAGTCTTTGACGCCTGATATACAGTCAACTTGTTGTCAACTCGGCGGCCTTGTTGGGCACTGGGCACTGGGCACTCGCAGTTACCACGTTCTACTGCCAGCATACAGGGATGATACCGGCGCCAGAGATGGCACTTCCTACTCTGTCAAATCTCCATGACTCTTGTGTCCCAGTACCGGGACAATCTTCAAGGCTCTGGTGTCATGATGATGGGACAGCAAGACGCAGACACTACTGTTGGCTCACGCAGCACCTCAGCTCAACTCACCACGCCCCCTTTCCTCTGTATCGGTTTACAGTTAAAAAAACCTCTTATTCTTCATTTGCTAATGATGGGCTCTTCTCGCTCCTTGCCCTGCGTTTCCTGCGCCCCGAGGTTGCAACCGGCGCTTGGGATGGCAGAGCCACAGTTCACAAGCCACGCCACCGTTCAGCGCCCGCTCGGCAATGATGAACCGAGCCGCCGAGGCTTGGCATCCACTGGGAAACTGGGAACATGCTCGCTCGGCCGACGGCATGATTTGTGGTGCAGGCTAGTATCGGCATGCGGATCGCGGGGTTGTCATTGGCCGCACCATCCGGCCTTACACGCTGAGTGGCGGACGAGCTAGCCCGGGGGGTCTTGACGAAGTTGGTTTGTGGACATGAGTCAGTCCAGGCCCCTTGATCATTTCTTTTTTTCGAGGCGGCTCTTTTTGACGCTCGTCGTGGCTACCGGCTCATCTCCTGCTCCTTCTTGGTTGTAATCATACAGTCACACCGGGCCTGGAGACTAGAAAAAGAGTGAAATACGAGGATTGGCTCGTTGTATACTGGACTTGGCAAAAGCAAGTTCGGTTTAAATTCTCAAAATAAAGGGAATTTGTAGAGCTTCAGTGTCTCATGCACAGGCGCGCGCGTACTCTTGTCGACATCAGCGTCTCAATATATATCATCTCATATATATGGTTTCCTACCTTGGCCAGACATCACAGCGCTCGGCCGTTCACTCTTTATCAGTCAAGCTGGCGTCAGTCAGTCGTCATGTCAGGCTGTTCAGTCACAAAGCACACCAAGGCCATCCACAGCCAACACAGTGTCTCTATTCATCGTCTACACGCACGCTCTGCTCTGCAGATTGTCCATCTTTCCTCACAGAATCCACCGCATCACGCCTCCTGTAACCCCCCCCCGCGCAGACCTTCCCTCCTTACACCGACGACGCACCCTCGCGTCTGCACTCGGACGGCGCAAACACCCACCCGGTCAGCCGATTCGCAATATCCGCCGCGTAGCACGCCGTCGCCGTGATCGGATCCCCCAGCGCCGTCAAGTTGGCCGAGCCCGAGTTGTACAGCCGTGCCGCCGTGTAAAACACCTGCTCCGGCCGCGCCGCCTCCGCCCCGCCCGTCAAATTCCGCGCCTTGACCAGCACCTGCTGCAGCCCGTCGCCCTCGGCCGTGCCCGCCGTGCCGTCCGCGATCATCTGCGCAATCTCCTCTTCCGGGCACGGGTCCGCGGTCGCGCACGTGCCCGCGCCGTTGTGCGTCTGCATCAGCCCCGGGTTCGTCACCCCGTTCTCCGTCGTCGGCGCCCGCACGCAGCCGGTCGACTCCTGCATCACCGTCGCCAGGATGAAGCGCCGGTCGACGCCGGTGGCGGCCGACTGCGTGTCGATGGCGGCCCGCAGGTGGGCCGTCTCGGCGGGCGAGTTGGAGGAGCCCCAGCCGTTGCGCGTGCACGAGATGGAGAGGAGCGGCAGGTTGGCGCGCCACATCTGGTCGTAGGTGCACCAGGAGGCGACGGGCGGCCAGGCGGCCGAGGCGGACCCGTTGCCCTTGTAGAGAGTGTAGGTGTCGACGCAGCGCGACTCGGGGCCGGGCGGCGCCTCAAAGGGCGGCTCGGTGGCGGGGGCCGAAGAGGAGGAGATGTTTGTGGCCGGGGCTGGAACGGCGGGGTCCGGGGCCGGGGCGGAGTCGCCGGCGGCGGCGGCGCTGACGCCGGCGCCAGCGAGACAGGTGAGGAAAAGTACAATACTCTGCATCGTGAAGAGAGAGAGAAAGTTGGACAAGTTGTCTTTTTAGAGAATAGAGTATTAAAACTTAAAAGAGAAAGGGAAACAGAAACGAGACTGCACTGCAGAAACGGGGTAGATGATGTTGGGCTCTGTGTAAAGCTGCTTGCTTGCTGGGTCATCTCGAGACGGCATCACCAACTTTATATATCCTTTTTTTTTTCTTTGCCACAGCCTTGAACCCCGAATTCGCCCTCCCTCCTCCACGTGCAGGATGACTCGCGCACGCCTGAACCGTCCCATCTCGCCCTGCCCGCCCCGGCATATCGCGGCAGTGGGCAGCGGGAATAGCGCTCAGCCCCGGAAGCTGGCCAGCCCGGTTGAAAAAAAAAAAAAAAAAGGGTATTCCTTCTCATGCATCATCAGGCAAGAGAAAAGCCTCGCACAGCAACAAAACTTTGCCTTTTTCCATCCCTCTTTGTGCATGTTCTGTTCATGCACGGGTCGTCGCATGTTGACTTTGGACGTCAGACGTCTCAGCCCCTTTTCCCTCCGCCCGATGGCTTCTTCGCGGGAAACGTGCCAAAGGCCAGCCCGGAAGTTGTTGGTTAGTGTGCTGCGGAGAAATGGAGATGATAAATTTAGCATTCAACAGGCAACTTTCATGCTTCCTTTTTCAGCGCGCGCCCTACGCCTTGGTTTCGTCTTCTAGAATGCGGCAGGCCGTCCGCATTGAGACGACATGGTTTGGGTTGGACATTTCATTAGTTTCGATAGGAAGAACTCTTGCATATCCGACTTGAAGTGTCCCAGGTCCCAGGTCCCAGGTCCCAGCCGCATAGATAGACGGCATACTCGTATTATTCCTGTTATTACATGGCTCCTCCCATCAAAAAATACCCAGCCTATATTCAGTGGCAGTCCCTCCATAGAAACACAAACACCCAAATCACACTGCATGGGTCAAAAATAGTACAATACATACCGAATACAAAACGGGAAAACTACTGTTTCAAAATGAGGTATAATGCATCTACATGTATCAACGAGACAAGTTACGCGCCTGACTGGTGAATCTACGGGAGGCCTGAGATAAGGATGATGAAGCATCAATTAAAACCTTGAGGCCTGTTGATACTTAGATATATATGTGTATACATATGTATATATACATATTTATATACATGTTCAACATGTACTGTTCATCTCCAATACTTCTGCGACATGTACCAATCTCTAGTCTATAGATAACCGCAACCATCAACCATCAGACGGCTTTCTTCTTCCCATCCCGTCAGTCGAAATTGATGCGCCGACCCGATTGCCCTAGACTTTATCAGACTTCATCTCATGACTCGTCTCCATCGCCATTCGGCAAGTCCGGCACCAGCCTACACCGGCACTCGCCACGTTATGCAAGACCACGCAACTCCATCCAACCACTCACTCACTCAGGGGCTGATTTTGCATCAGAGTTGCCCTCCAGCATTGATTGGTTTCGCATTCTCCTCCCGTAGATAATGCTACACTTGCCCATCTCTTCGTCGTATTCTCCATTCTCATCCGTCCCGTTCTAATAAGACCGCCTTTGCAGTCCATCCATCTCTTCACCCTCGCCACTCAACACACCCAAGACACATCTACTCGCCTGCCTCCGTCACCATTTCCACGGGTCACATCTCACCAGCAATCACATACACAAAACGGAAAAATTAAAGTGTAAGAATGTATTGAAAAAAAAAAAGAGGCTCATTCATGCTCGAAGCGAATGTCCATTCCAACCAACGCCAGTTCCATGCCTCAACCTTGGAGACATACGCCGAGATCCATCTCTCAGCAAGAAAGAAACAGCAAAATCTGCCACCGTGTAAACCGTCGCCTTCCAACGCCAAAAAAAAAAAAGAGAAAAGAAAAGGAGGAAAATGCGTCATCACGAACCCCCTCCCATCCCAGTGCTCCATCTAACGCTCCCGCCCATTACTAATAATGTAGCAACACATGAAAAATGAACAAATGAAACAAAACCTCGTAATTCTTTCAAGGAAAGCGTGTCCCTCATCCAATGCGATAAAGATGAGCCCTTCTCTCCCTGGTTCTAGTATCCGGGCTGACCCGGCATCTTTCCCAGCGAATGCGACCCCATAGTCTTGGGTGGCAGGTGGTTGTGGCAAAATATTCGCTTGTTGTTCGCACTTGTCGACTTGGTCGCATCGATGCACAGAGTTGGGTCATCATAAGACTCAACCTGGCAGCATTCAATGTTCTTGATCCATCGGTTGTTGGCAACCTCGACGACGCTGATTCGCTTCGTCGCATCCGGGTTGAGCATCTGCAGTAGCATCCGGCGCAGCGCAGGAGGATTGACGCCGACGTCTAGCGCCAGGCACTTGGGGTAGTCCGTGTCCGTAATCGCCGCCTCGGGCTCCGGGTGCCTCTGGTACCAGCGCTCCCAGCCCTTTACGAGCTTATCGTAATGGGTGTTGCCGGGCTCGGCGCGTGACCAGATGGCGCCTCCAAAGTTGAGGTAAATCATGACAATTCCAACACCCCACACGTCGAGAGCGCGAGGATCGTACGACCCCTTCTTGGCAAGCACTTCGGGCGCGATGTACGGCTCACTACCGCAGATGCCGGGACTGCATAGACGCACCTCTCCCATATTCTGGCCACACAGGCCATGCGCTTCACGGAGCCCAGGATGTGTGCCAGTAAAGACCTCCGATACGCCAAAATCGGTAATCTTTATCTTGCTATCCCTGGTGATCAGCAGGTTCTCCAGCTTAATGTCGCGATGAGCGATTCCGTGGGAATGGAGATAAGCAACGCCCTGAACAAGCTGCTTGAAAATGCACAGGCGATCCTTGAGCTTGGCGTCGCCCTTGAAGAAGCCCTTTTGGACAAGGCCAAACAAATCGCCTTCCGAGCAGTATTCCATAACGTGGTTCCATCGTCCGTGGTCGGTGCAGAGACGAATCGTTTCCACAATGTTGGGATGGTGCAAGCTCTTAGCGATGCTAAACTCCGACTTGATCTTTTTCTCGTACTCTTCTTGGCTCTCACTCTTGGACTTGCCGCGAAATTCCTTGACAGCATACAGCTCGTTGGGGCAACCCTTGCGAGCCATCAGCGTGACCTTGGACGCGGCACCCTTGCCTAGGTGCTTGCCGTGGCGACCGAGAAGCTTGTGTTGGTACTCAAATTCCGAAAGCAGCTCAGCGGTATCAATCATGAAGTCATCGGGTAAGCTCAAACTCATCCGGCGAGCCTTGGTGCCTGTGCCGGCGTCGGGAGGTAGAGCCCACGGTTGGCGTTCAGCAGGGTACATTTTGCTAGCAGTGTGCTGTTGAGGGGCATGCGCGGGCGCGCCTCTGTTGCCATTGTCGAAACTGCTTGCACGCCGGGGGGCCTTGTTATTACGTCCGCCGCGGGCAACAAAGTTGACAGCCCGACCTCGCAGGGTGAAGCTGGTAGAGGCACGGTTCTTCTTATGGAAGTCTTCCGGCCCAGGCAACGACTTGCCAAAGATGTTGCTTCGGTGTGAGGGGACCATTTCTAATGGTGAGCCTGGCGTGGGGGGCGAATTGGAGGCCGTGGACTGAGTCTTGTATGATTCCGTGGCTGGGATGCTGCGAGGAGCACTGGTCGGAGCCGCATTGCGCTGGTGGACGCTGTCTGTTGAGCTGGGAGTGGTAGAGTCAAAAATCGGGGTGTCGCGCTCAATGGCGGACGACGACCGGCGGAATAGGTTCGTCATTGTACGCTTGAAGCTGGATGTAGAGCCACGTGTAGAACGACGGGAGAGGGCGCCAGACTGAGCCGCGTCGGATTCGAGGTCCGACGGCTTCGGGGTTGGAGTAGCAGGCTCGACAGCGGTGGGAGGACAGTTCCCAATGATTGTGCGCGCGCGACGTAATACACGGAAGGGCGTTTGTTTCGGTGTAGTTTGGTCTACGGGCAACTCAGGCGGCTGGAGAGGCGTTTTCGCAGGAATCGATGTAGGCGGGCTCTGCGTGGTATTGTAGTGCGTCAAGGTCAAGTTGTGATCAAACTGCTGAACATTGGTAAATTCTTGCGAGTGACGACCGCCGCTAACGGGAGTAACGGGCTCTATAGGTGATTCGCTCCCCGACTCGGCAGCTTCTTCCTCAAAGATAGGGCGCGGGATGTCGGCAGGATATTGGCGCGCGGACGAGAAGCTGTGAGAGTAGAAGTGACGGATTTCAAGATTCGCGGCATCCGTAGGGTCTGTGTTGGTGAAAACGACGACAAGGTCAGTAAAAAAAAAGGAATGTCTAGTGGAGAGAAAGGAAGAAGGGAAATCGAAGTCGAATTGAGTTCCGGCTTGGGGCAGAAGAGGACGCTGGGGCCAAGTCACGAAGGCGGGACGCTCTGCGGAATCACGTCACAGGCAGGGCAGGTGTTGAACAAGGATGTGTGGAAATGGAGCAATCAATAATAAGCAGGGGAAAGGAAAGCAGCCAGTCTGCAGTCCGCGGACATGCTGGACACCAGCGAAGCGAGCGGACCAAGAAACGTGAAGAATAGTGGGCAGGGAGGCCGAGGACGAGGTGTGAGTGGTGGCGGACAAGGCGAATCGGGCGCATGGGCAGAGGAGTGGCGAGGAAATGGCGCTGGGAGCAAAGTCGAGGATGGGCCGGAGAAAGAGAGGATGGATGCACTGACCTGAATCGGGCGGCGCCACGGCCTGGGGCTCTGCTGGGCGTAATAATAATGCAGCAGCGACAGCCATGGCTGTGGTTGTGGTTGTGGTTGTGGTGACTGAGTAATATGAAACTGCCGGAGGAGTCCGAGGTGCGTGCACAAGGCTCGCGACAGAGATGCTGGCTGGCCTGGCTTGTCAACTGCGCAATGGAGCGTGTGCACAGGCTGGCTGACAGACAAGAATGAACAAGAAGCAGCCTGGCTTTTGCAGAATGAGATCGGACGCTGCGAACGGCGCGAAAGAGCGAGGCGACGAATGGGTTGGGAGGGCGGTCTTTTGGTCTCTTTTTGGTCGTCTAGGGCGCCACTAGAGACCAAGAGCGCTGATGCACCTGGTCTAGTGGTCTCTGGTCTCTGGTGGGGGGTTCCGCCTCGCACTCAGCCGACTCAGGTGAGGTGAGGTAGGTGAGCGAGAGGTGAGGTACCTGCAAGTCCTGGTTTGTAGGCAAGGTACTGACTGTATGTCGCGTTATTGGTACCGACTTGATAATCGACGTCGCCGTCCACACAAAGGTGGTTGCGCAAAAGCACGCAGTTTGGCAAGTACCGCACAAGGGGCTTCCAGGGCACCCGCCGACTTGCCAGAAGTCCTGCAGAGGCGCTAGAAGACCAGGACGTCGAGAAAAGAGTGGGCAGGCCGTCAACCACCAGTGAGATGCCTCGAGATGCTCCAGATGTGGGTGTGCAGCGGAATTTAGCGGCACCCAACGACGTAATGGATGCGGTGGCTTGTCCTCTTTCTTTGCGAAGAAGCGGGACAATGAGCGCTAACAGGACGGACGGAAAGGGTCGCTGTGGGCAGGCAGGACGAACGAGTCAAAGCCCGGTTGTGCTTGTGCTTGTGCTGCGTGCTCGCTCCTTGTTGGCTGGATGGATTCGATTGCTGTTATCTCTGGCGGGAGCGGCGACTGAGGCACACACAAGATAACGAGGGAGCTCTGGATTCTTCCGCGGCGACGCCGACAAAGCCGCTTCCTTGCGAATGCGAGACGGGCTGTCTTGTCGGTGCAAGCCACAGAGGCGCCGGAGCGGCGGATTGTGCGAAAAGAAAAGTCTCCTGCGAGATAGATGTAATCGGCCTTGTCCCGGTTCCTTGTGATGGAATTGCGTGGTGGAGAAGCGAGTCCGCTGCGTTGCTGTTTGCTGGGGAAGCCGTATAGACGAGTCTGGGTTTCAAACAGTGCTGCTCTTCAAAGCGATGAAGCCTGTCGTGGTATCGCGCAGAGGGTAATGTTAATCTGGAACGTAGGAGTTCGTAGGATTCCTCGAGAATATTAGAAAATATTAGAGGCTTGCGGTTTTTTTTTTTTTCCCTCTCTCTGGTTTCCCGGTTCCTTGCCTGGCGTGGCGGCGGTGTTTGGCTAGTGCAAAGTATCGTCGAAGAGGCCGAAGCAAGCGAGACTAGCTTTGCAAATCCATGGGAACAAGCAGGCAAGCAGAAGAAAACCAACAGTAAAGGGAGATAAAAAATTAAGAGAAGCTGAAAGACGAGAGGATAAATAGGAATAGGATAAAGGGGAGTTGGTAAACAAAAACTCCGCCAGAAGAGGGAAGGAAAGTGGTGAGGAAAGTGAATTGTAGGATACTAGATATAACTAGGACAAATGGCGATTTAGAAGCGTAAAAGTGGGTGTGGGCGTGGTGGCATTTATGAGGCACATGCTGAGCTCTTGGGGGTTTTGGGGGGGGGCTTAGCTTAGTATGGGGTGTGAGGTTGCGACAGCGAGCTGAGGAGCGATTGCGGGTGGCTACAGTGGAGGCCAGTACCTGTAGGTGTCTCTCAGTGGGCGCCAACACGCACTATAGTACTTCAGTAGCACGTACAGGGCTCAGGGCTAGCTAGCCTACATAGGGGGCGTGCACCACCATGGGCGTGTGCCCTCAACCGTGCAAGGGTTGAAGAACAAATCAAAAAGTATCATGTACAAAACCACGGAAATCGAGGCAGGATGGGGACAAACGAGACCAGGACGGGCAGGTCATTCTTTGCATGGGAATCGACGTATGTAGAGATACATGGTCACGACAGAGGCGAGGCAGAAAGCCACTCTATACGCGAGAAAAGCATGATGAAAAGATGAAATGAATTCTGTGTGTTAATAAAAATAAGCCACATATCTGTTATAGTCTAGATATTGGTATACAGTAGGAATTTTATCTTGTTTTTCCTTCGTCTTTCCCGTGCTCTGTCAGCTCAACCTTTTTACCCCACGATGCTCACGACCCTACCTGCAGTGCCGCTGTCGCAGCTCAATCATTGCCGCTTCCATCGAGGCCAGTGCCCTACACCGGCTGCTCCAGCCCTGTAATGCCCTGTAATCCCGAATCCCAAAATCGCCTCATTTTCAGCCGCCAACAGCTTCCTTTCCTCCGCATCAACATCCATCGCCACATAATCACCCATCCATCTATCCACTCACCCATCCACTGCAATCGCGCCTTCGCTCGGACGAATCTTACAAAAGGACCCGGTGACACGCTACCTTGCAGGCTCTGCAGTAAGCCATGCACCCGCATCTCCGGTCAGTCGACCTGCGCGCGTTGGCAGTGGCGCTGGCCAAGCAAAATGCTTGTGTTTATTCTTCCTCCGCTTCCTCCGCTTCCACCAGACCTTCTATGCTGCTACCGTGTTCCTCTGCGTCCCCCATCTACGCAAGCTCCAACCCTTGGACTTGCTCGCCCACACGCAGCCAAGACGCCAACGAACCATCGTGCAGACGCCCATCGCCCTGGTAAGCGCATAGAAGACACCAGGGGTTCTTGGACAGAGTCTTGGCTGCATGGCCAATGTTTATTCGGCTCTGTCGCAAGAACGAACAACACAATAAAAAAAGTCTTGTGAACTGGCGTGCAAGCCAAGACTGCGACACAAACACCCAACCATAATCGCCAGTGTTGCACATTGTCCGACAAACGTTAGCTTTCCACGCGAATCAACTAAATTACCTTTTGTTCTAGACATATCCCTCATTTCATCGAATGCACAAGACTCCAACCTCGTTAGCGCTTCTGAAACCGAGTTACCTCAAACTAATGTACCAAGACCGCTTCCTGAAGCTGGCCCGACAAGCATTGCTGCTGCGCCTTTCGGATCGACCCTCGGCTCCCCCTTATCAAGCAACTCTATCCGTGTGCTGCGCTACCTGGTCCCCCACGTCCTGTCCAATATTGAAGCTGGAGAAGCAAGCTCGCATCGCGCACACGGCAGCCTGCATTCCCGATACTGCTTGATGGCTCTTGCACGAACCTGGATATATACCTACCCAGGCCGTCACAGACTGGAACGGCATGCCACAAGAAACATGCTAAGCCCCATTCCTCATTCTTGAACCTGGTCTAGGCATGCTTGGCATCATTTATCATAGTCGGAGGAGGCCCTTTTCTGGGGGAGCAGCCCACCATTTTCCCCCCGCCTTGACGGATGAGACAGGGAACAACTCACTTTCAACACTGTGTCACCCAACCCAGGTTTGAATTCTTGTCTGAGGCTTATTTCATCACTTGCCAGCATGTCGAAGAGAAGAGATCGCCGCTGTTTGACCACACACGCACAGCCTCGCACGGGACTCGACGCGTGGCGCAGCATCGACGAAAAGGGCACAACCGAGGAAGCCGACGCGACCACAAGAGTCGCGCATGAGAGACCTTCGTCCCAGTACCAGGGCGACTACCCAGACAATTGCGTCATTGCTACTTTGCCGCCCATATCACAAGCAGGTAGGTATATCCGCACTCTGTACACGCTATTGATACGGTGAAAGGCTTGCCCCTTTCTTCACATCACCTGCCTCACCTTGGATGGGGAACATACCTGACTAGTCCAACAGCCCAACAGCAGCCTCGAGGTCTGGTGGAAATTTGGGCACGAAAGGCGTAGTAATGCTTATTCGTCTTTGCCTCCCACGGGTCCAACGGCTCCGCAACACCTACGGTGAGCCGGCAGCTACTATCCAGCTTGCTTGAGCCAACGAGTTAATGACTTGAGTAACGTCCGGGATTATTAGTTCAGCTGCCTCTTGTAGTTGTCCCGTGGCGGTAAAGCATCACTGTGCTAGCATCAGCAAACACAGGGCTACAGCCAATTTACGTCAGTCGTCGGGCCGGCCGGACGAGCCAGCGCGAAACGAAACTGATAGATACCCTTCTTTATCAGACGCTGATTGGCAGCGGGCTCTTCTTTGTCGCTCAGCCAGCCGCCATGATGATGTTCCCCAGCCAGATACGAGCGCAACGCCACCGTGCATAAGACTAGAATAGGAATCCACAACGATTCAGTCGACTTGATTTATTCGCTATCCGAATTCGAGCTTTTCAGTTCCTTGTCTGGAGAACAACGACTTGGGCGTCTCTCGCCATGTTGTGGCAAGTAAATGCCTCTCCCTCGCGATAGCACACCACAAGCCATCGACCAAAGGACACCACCAAAATACAGAAGCTAGCCAGGATCTGCATCCTAGCCAACTCTCCGAATTCTTAGCTTGTCCGAGTCCTCCCTCGTCCCTCACTGCCTCCTCCTCCTCTGTCACAACACCAGCCAGCACATCATGGCGCATCACGTTGTGCATGCAGGGCTATTCAACCAGTTCATCCCGCCAGTCACAACACCTCTTCTGCTGGCCAGCGGCGCGGCAAAGCTGCTCCGGGCCGTGGCCGTGGAGGCTGAGGAAGAGCAATTGTGTCTTGTGCAGCCGTTGCCGGTTACCCGCACCTCTCCAACAGAAAACTGTGGCTGCCTTGCAGGGAACGTGGCGTTTTTTCGGCTTCTTTTCCTTCTTTGTATGTGTAGGATTGCCGACAAATAAGGAAGGAAGGACAATCAAAAACAAATGGGCGAGTCCCTCCTCTAGGGCTGTATGAGACTTGCGAACCAACCACACATCATTTCTACGACCCCGCGTGCCGCACACTGGGGAAGAGAGAGCCACTTGGACGAGTATTCGGCGGTCCCATCTCCTATAAAGCCATCACTGAGAGGACAGGTAAAAGAGCATACACTCTCGCATAGCTAACCTCGTCTGTCAATCAGCGCCAGCGCCCTCTACTAAGTCTCTCGCCCGCTCCCTTTGTTGTACCAAAACCTGACCTGACCTCGAAACTCGGCACTGGCAAAGACAGGCCGGCGCCGCCTGCAAGCCACAGTGACGAAAGGGCGCCTCCAACTGCACAACTGGCGCGTCATTTTGGGGTAGCTTTGGCTGTCAAATAATCTTGTGCAAAACCATGCTCCGTTGTCGTGCCTCGCCAGCCATGCCACAGTCCAAAGCTAGCTCCTGGCCTGGGGGTCGGGTAACTGATACCGCTTGCCGTTCATTCTCCTCAACTGGGGTTCTCCTGCAGCCTGATTTTTGGAGGCCCTTTCTCCAGGACCAAAAAGCAGGCACAAGTTGACTACCCTCGACTTGCAGAACTGGCGGCGCCCTGATTAAAGTGAGCCCGGCTACAACGGCATCGTATCCTTTACCCGCCAGTGGCCCAAGAGCGCCCTCTCGCCAACACGCCCGATCGGCTTCGTCGGGGCGGCCTCCATCCAGATGAGGTTGGTGAATGTTTGCTGGATGTATGTGCGCTGGAGCTGGCGACGGCCAGCGAACCAACCAACCGCACATGTACAGCAACTATCAGACCGATTGAGCGAGTGAGCGTCAAATGACAGAAAATAGCGCTCCTGCAGATCCCGACTAGCACCGATTGGCACTTGATTCAACGGAGTTTGGTTGAGTCCTGCCAAGGGTCGCCCCGTCCAGCCGGGAATGAGGTTACCGACCACATCTGACTGGCCCAGAGCCACTGCAACGTTTCTTGCCACCAGTAATATCACGCACGGCTTGCTTGCCGGGTTCCTGGAAGCACAGCGTATGGTGTATTGTCTACACCAGACTGTCCGTCCTGATCGGCCCGTCCATCCACCAGACCTCCGTGTCGACAACTTGTCATGTGGTTGATGTTAGTTCGCTAGAAGAGGTAAAAGCAGCGGATGTATCTGTACCATTGCATCTACCATCCTGCTGGGTATTACCACCAGAGTTTACGCCATAGGGCCGGATACCTAAGGGCCACGGAGCACTAACACGATCAAATATACGACCTGGCAGGGCGCAGAGAATAGCGTCGGCCAGCGCGGGTTACTAAAAAATGGCCATTGCGTTTCAAGTACTCGCAGCCAACTAGCTCCCAGATTATTTTCTGTGTCGTCACGAGAACGAACATGGCGCCAGCTATGTAGTACTCGGTATAGGCCAAGTACATGGTTCTGGCGGAATTCTGCAAACTCACGATTTTGAGATTTGATTTTTTTTTTTTTTTTTTTTTTTTTTTTTTCGTTTTCAGCGCAGTCGCACAGATACTGTCCGCTTCCAATGTTATGCGTCTCACGCATTTGGTGGCGACAAGATCTGCAGAGACGACTGATGATACCATCAACACACGGCCCTCGACATCAGATTTGGTCGGCGGCCGCCAAGACTCACGGGGACCAGATTTATCAGATTCGGTTTGCCTTTGATTTGCCAAGATGCGGTTCCAGGGCCATTCCGTTACGAGTATTACAAGTCAGCGTCACGGCGACCAGACGAGGCCAGACGCCAACACGGCGCGCCCGGGGCACATGTCCATAAAACGTCACTCTATAACTACTGGTATACACTCATGTATATCATGTATACTAACATTATCCTTATCTCCCAAAGTCCCCAACCAAGGTACGGGTATTCAATCGTCCCGTACGGTTTGCCGCAGGATAATTCAGCTCAGACGACAACCAGTCCGGATGCAACACATGCAAGGCTTTTTTTCATGTGTCTCACCAAGGTGCTTCCAGGGTTCAGGGAGATATGAAGATCAGCCACGGCCAGCGAATTGCAGTGACTGCATTCGCGCTTGGCAAGACCTTGTCGCATTGGGATTTCTTGGCCAAATGATCTGAGCAAACTATCATCTTCGGCGCTACGCTACACGGGTGGAAGAAGAGCATCCTTGGGACGTGAATACATACGGAAGTACTGATACGGTAACCAGGCACCATGAACGTCCTGGAGCACACGGAGGGAGTACAGTACGGATCTACGGATTCATTCCATTTATCTCGTTCATCTGCGTACATCGGTGGCGTGGCATGTACCCCGCCCAGCCCATGATAACTACCTAGTACTTGCAATCCAGTGCGGTTCGTCCCGATCACCAATTCAGCTAAGGCATGCGATGCGGTGGCGGCTTTCCGCAAGAGGCCGGTTGCCAAGAAAAACGGACAAATTACGAAATTTCTACACTGGTCCTACTTTCGGCAGATGTACAGATACGGATGGTAGCATCCATCATGTCCATCATGTTGGTCTGTCCAGGACGATAATGTAGGTTAACAAGGGACAAGGAGCAGGTAACTACTGACTTGTCCGAGTTGCAGGCCACGCCGACAACATTATCAGCACAGTGCTGGCAACAGACAACGTTCTTCTTCACATCACCTGTCCAAAGCCGCTCATCAAAGCAAACTCGGAATGGCAAGGTTAACGGTGATGCGACTTGAGAAAAGCAAAAGGGCCTCGCCATCAATCATCAGATCTCATCTCGTCATGTTGCCAAGCTTTCTTGTGTGCCCGCCATACCTGCGATGCAAGGAAACTTTTCTTGGTGGCGCTTTCGCGAAGAAGACGAAGAAAAAGATGGGCATGTCGGATTGGCGCCCTCACACAAATACAACATTATTTTGTATCCTGGGGCCAAGTCCGCTGCCCGTACTCCGTACAGACACACACCCCTCCCCTTTAGCTGGCCCGTCCATGGAAAACACTTGGCGAGACAGCAAGTACTCGATACTTTGATACTTTTCGTCAGGTTGCGCAAGTATATTTGACACTAACTAACTACGCGCTTGTCTAGATTATTATGCAAATCGCCTCCCCTGGCTAGGAATAGGTCTGTGCCCTGTATTCCAAGGTGGCGAAGCCCAGTCCAATGTCATCCCTGTCCCCCCATGACGACTAAACACAATATTAGAGTTAATCGACTGTTTTATCCGGGGAATTTATTTCCACTGGGAAAACTACGCGAAAGCAAGCTGACACCAAACAGAAGACATCTAAAACAGCCCCCCCTTTTCTTGTCCCTCGCAACTCCAGTCCCTGGTAACCGATCGTCGCGTTACGATTCGCCCACTACCTAGTCAAGTCTCCTTAATGTCTCGCAATTCGTAATAGGCGACTCTTTTCGACTGCCCTGCCAGTCAACCATTGTCAGAGGGCTGCGGAGACGAGGGGGATGGGGCAAAGGGGGCAAATCTGGTACGAACCAGGCCTCACTACACTTCTTGGTCTTGATCTTGCCATGATGACACCCTGCCAGGCATGCTGTCACTTGTGAAGAATCAGTTTGCCATCTTTTCCCCTCGGTCGTGCCACCACCCTTGCAGCACAGCACAGCCGCCCAGGTAGCGGCACGGCACTCAATCCATGTCGCACTCGATGGGTTGGATTCTGCACGCCGCTGCGGAAGAAGGTTCTCGGCTCGCCCTCTTGGTCACTTCTCCTGTCTCTCAAATGAGACACACTGCAAGCATGCCTATCTGTAACCTTAAAAAACCGGACACAACGACGCAAACTGCCAAGGGGTAGGACGGGTGGTGGAGGTCAAAGGGTGAGCCAAGCGACACCTACTGGTACTTGGAAAACTTGGCCGTCGTCGGAGGATGAAGGACGTGTTTTCTTCTCTTTGTCTTATCTGGGGCGGAAAATACGGACCTATTCAAGACAGGCAGACAGAAACCCCTTTTCCGGTGTATCCGTGCTGTTCTTGGCAGCGGCTGGATTTCTATCCGTCTGTCGAATCGAGTTCTTGGCTTGCTGACGATCGACAGATGCCGCGATTTGGCTGGTTCTCCTTTTTTCTTTTTTTCTTTTTTTTTTCCTCTTGGCAACAATTTGCAATTTCTGCTTCTATCTATTCTTGTCTTATGCGGGCATCCAAGAAGTCCGTCGAAAGTCAAAGCACGTAACAACGGACCTGGCCCGGCAAAGGTGCTGATGAGACGTTGGACTTGCATTCGCCAAGCAAAAAGCGACGACGATAGATGCAGGCAGGATTATCAGTGGAAGCCCCCCCCCCCCCTCCCCCCCCTACGCACGGGATTGGGAGAGTGGCATGTCGAATTATATCCTATCTCATTGCCAAGTCTACAATCCATCGCTCCCCAGGTTGAGCTGGTAAGCATGCGCCACCGAATTCAAGCAATTGAAGGGCAGACGGCCACCCAAGTCCCGTCCCCGTTGGGGCCCAAGTAGTCAGGAGCCGATCGTATCAGGTATGCGACTAGGGAACGACCCGACGCAAATGCACTTGTGTTGTCAATGCTTGGGCTTCATTTATGCTCTTTGGGCAGGCGGAAGCATTGATCATTGGTCCGTCTCGGGATAGCTGACAGGCAGAGGGCGTTGGCCGCGGAAGGATGGCGTTCAAGTCGGTGACCTTATTTCACAGTCTGATGGCTTGTCATCTGCCGAGCATGAGCAAGATATTTTGGGAAGTATTTTATTTAGATTTTATTACTGGAGTTTTGGTTTCGAAACCACGGATGGAATGGGTTGAAAATGCGATGCCGTGGACGGAGGACAGGGGTTCTACTACATACGAAAATGCAACCTGCAACCTGCAAAATGCAAAGGCCCAGAGAAGAAGGGGTCTCGACTTGATGAATCCCTGACTGGCAGAGGCCATGTGTTTTTGTTTTTTTAATTGTGTGTGTGTGCGTGTGTGTGTACGTACGTGTGTGTTTCTCATTCTTTTTTTATACTTGGTCCCCAAAAAGCCATTCGGGGACCAAGACGAGACAAAACCCGCGACCAGGTTCTCGGGAGGCCGCACAGAAAAAAAAGGAACTGAAGATCAGCTCCAGCCCACACCGATGGAGCCGTTTTTTTTTTTTTTTTTTTTTTAGTATTTGTTTCTTATTCTTATTATTTTTAATCTTTGCCACGTCATACAAGCAAAGCAACTACATTCCATGAAAATCACTGTATACATCTGGTAGTTGAAAGCGGCGGGATCGACAAGCCGAAAAGTTTAAAAGACAAAAAAGCCTCATCGTCTGGACCGAACCCTCCCCCTTCGAACATGTCCAGGGTATCCCAGCTCGACAACAAGGAACAACCAAGAATGAACGATTGTTTATTTTGTTTATTCCTGCTCTCTCTCTTCCTCGTAGATCTCGGCAAGGCGTTTTATCAATCTAACCGCGACAAGCGTGGTGTTTTTTTTTCTTCTCCTTTTTAATTCCTTTTTTGTCACATTTTGCTTGCTTCGGTTCCAATTCCCCCGCCCCCCTCGGACAGCCCTAGACCGATAAATGGGATTGACGACCAAGTTTATTACTGCGGGCGTGACCCGGGAAGTTGGTCTAGATTTCTTGTACTTGATAAATTCGCTCAACGGGGGGGGGGGTCGGTCCTTGTACCGCTCACCGATGTTCACAAGGAGAAGGGCTATGAGCGGAGGAAGAAGGCCCCCCCCCCTCGCCGGCGTTGGTTGGGTCGTCGCCCAACAACACGGATAGAAAAAGGTCCGCTCCTAGACGAATAGAGTATAGACATGAAGAAGAAGAAGAAGAAGCTGTCGCCTGGCCGGCCCTGGAGGGGGGCTCGGGCCGAGTACCCAACAAGCCATCATCAAATGCAGGAGGGACCGGGGGGTTGACAGGTCATGAATGAGAATCGCCAGCTTCTGAGCTTACCCACCGCCGCAACTGTACAATACGACGTCAGCCAAAAGGGAGAGAGAGAGAGGGCTTGCCTCTTCGGAATTAGAATTCCTTTCCGCGTCCGGCTGACTGTTCGTATTACTCAGATTGCAGGGTCAACGTGCAGAAAAACACACACAGGCTTGCCATGTCAGAGCGGACGACTCGAGCTTTTGACTACGTGGCAAGTGTGAGAAGAAGAGGAGAACTAGTACAGAGACCGTGAGCGTCCGTCATGGGGCCGGGGG
>JANZYN010000166.1:0-49270 GCA_025583755.1 Cordyceps tenuipes
CCCCCCCCCCCCCCCCCCCCCCCCCCCCCCCCCCCCCCCCCCCCCCCCCCCCCCCCCCCCCCCCCCCCCCCCCCCCCCCCCCCCCCCCCCCCCCCCCCCCCCCCCCCCCCCCCCCCTCACTAGCATCTATTCGACTACGTCCGATGAAACACCCCGATTCACGGGATTGAGGTCAGAATGGAGAGTTGCAGTAGGGCAGCGAAAGGGGCAAAAGGGCGAGGGGGAAAATTCATATCTGTTCTTTTCATTCTATGACTAATGATGATCTGTCTAACTGAAGTCATACACAAAATCTTGCCCGACCCTCGCTCTCGAACTTTTGCACTGCACAGGTTATGTGCCTGATCAAGGTTGCTATGATTTCTTATTCTTCTATCCGAGCAAGCTTTATCCGGGAGCTTGCCAAGTAGCAAGTGAAGAACGATCTGTTGATCCCATACTGGTGCTTTGGCATGCGTCGGCTGTCCAAGTGGGTGGCTGACGTTGCAGGTCCTTGGCTGTCTACTTACAGACCGGATTACGAGTCTCTTCACCATCATCACGGCCAAGCTTGTTGCTTGACTTGCTCATTATCGCGGCTGAGCCAACCCTCTAAATAGGCATTTTTACTATATTACAGTGGCGTGCTTGGCAAGGCCACCATCGCCCGTCTTTTGTATATACAGTGCCGGGTCTATAAACCGGCCTTGCTGCACATACGCAACCCGTGAATCATATTCAATTTCAACCAACACGCAGGCTATCAACTTTGGCCCGCATCACACTCTCCGCCGTGGACGGGTCTATCCTCTCCGTCGGACCTAGCCGCATCATCTTGCCTACCAGCCACATCAGCTTGCCCTGCGGAAACTTTTCATACTGGACAAACTCTTGCAAGACCTTGTCTTCGCCCTCCATCGCCTCCTCGGCAATGGCTACGTACTCATCCTGTGACAGCTCCTGGAACCACAAATTATGTGTGTCAATGGCCGACGACACGTCGCCGTCCCCCATATCCCCGAGATGAATCGCCACGAGGAGTTCCTTGGCCACCTTGCCGGTGATTTGCTTTTGGTACAGGTGATGGAGGAGCTGGGAAAGAAGAAAGGCCGGAACCTGAGTGCACTCGCCTTCTTGTGAAAACTTGAGCTCACCCGACGCGAGTGGGCCGGCCTTGGAAGTTGTGAGACGACCGAACTCGTGAATGACCCAGTTACCAACCAGAGTAGCATAGCTCTTCAAGTCGGGCTTCGCGCCTGAGCTTTCGAGGCTCTCGCCAAGAATGTCGACAACACGATAAAAGTACTGAACCCGAGCACCGTTGTCCAGCGTAATCAGTGAGAGTGCATCCTTGGCAGTAAGACCGTAGTCAGCAACCAGACTATCGAGCTCCTTATCGGGAAGTGCGGCAAGTGATTCCTGTAGGTGCTGGACCAGGTCCTTTCCAATGACGAGCGGTTCAATATCAGGATCTGGCATATAGCGGTAGTCGACCTCGCCCTCCTTGCCTCGCAGCCTACGTGTCTCTGTCGAGCCAACAGCCCAACCTCGTGTTTCACTAGCAATGACACCGCCAGATTCAAGCTCGTGGATTTGTCGATCTCTCTCGGCGATGATGGCATCTTCGACAGACTTGATGGTACTCAGGTTCTTGATTTCCGTCCGGGTTCCCAGTGGGATGTTTGGGTCTCCAGTTCTGCGCACCGAAACGTTTACATCGGCACGCATGCCGCCAGCTTCCATGCCTGATACGCAAGCGTCTACCGAGTTTAAAAGAAGCTGAATCTTTCGTACAAATACGGCGGCTGTTCTGGGATGGTGCATCTCGGGCTCCGTAATGATTTCAATCAGAGGCACACCGACACGGTTAAAGTCTAGCCACTGAGTGTTGCCCACTTGAGCCAGTGTCTTGGCCGTATCTTGCTCAAGCTGAACTTGCTTGATGCGGACTGTCACACCTTGGCCGTCCTCGGCCGCAATACCGTCTCTAGCCAGCAAGGTAATGTGACCATTCTTGGCAAAGGGTTGATAGTACTGGGTGATCTGGTAACCAGAGGGCTGATCCCACCAAAAGTAGTGTTTTCGGTCGAAGCGACTGAGCTGCTGGATGTCGCAATTGAGGGAGAGGGCAGCACGGAGAGCGGGAATCAGGGTTTCCTTTTGGAAGCGCGGCTGGCTCCCGGGCATGGCAATGTCAAAGAGCGCTACATGACTGTTGGGGTCGTCGTTGAAGGAGGTAATGGCGGGTGAGAAGAGCTTGCGCGGGCTGTTGAGCTGGGCGTGGATCTCGATGCCGACGGTTAGCTCCCAGCCGTCGACAGTCTGGTTGTCCGACTTGGACTTGTTCTTGCCCTTCTTCTTGGCGAGCCTGGCCTCATCTTTGAGATTCTTGCGGAAGTTGGGGTGGGCAAGATCGGGTGTAGGTGTCGCGACGGCATGCGGTGCGCCGTGGAGGTGTCTGACTCGATGCGCTGTCGCGGTGGTGGGAGAGGTTGTTGTGGTAGATCGGACGAGAAGGGGGCGTGTTACTGTAGGGGGGACAGCTTTCAAGCAACCGTGTGGCGAGAGGCGACCGGCGAGCAGATACCTGCTCAAGTCTGTGACTGTTTGACGCGGCATTGGGCGAAGGGCGGGGGGACGGAGAGCAGGACTTGTGGCCGAGGATGACGTGTTTTGTTCGACTCCGACGTCGGAAAGAGGGGTTATAAAGAGAATGCGTGGTATGATTCACAGAAAATGTGCGCAAAATTTGATGGGCGACGGGATTGGACAGAGGAGACGGGCTGAAGGGGACCCAAGACTCTGGGTTGCCCAAGTTGTTGCCGTTGTGCCCCCAAGTGGTGGGCGGGCTTGGGTGACTTGCAGAGGCTTGGCTAGCTTCCTTGAAATTCCGAAACACGAGGGGTAATTGAGGCTTGCAGGATGGAGAGTCGAGGGCCAATGGAGGGGATGGCGATGCGGCAGAGGAGGGAGGATAAGTGGCGGGAGTGGTGGAAGTTGGCGAAGGTTGACCAAGTGAGGTATGTAGAGCACTGTTGAGGAGGTGCTAATTTTTAGTAGGTAGGTAGGGACATTTGGTGGTGAGGAGGCTGGAGGCTGGAGGTGATGCAAGAAACAGCTGTAGTGGGCCTGTAACTACCAGAAAGTGGCAAGTGCCGGACGGGGTTTTACCTGTGTTACCTGATTAGTTGGAGGTTGGAGGCGGCCAGCAGCAGTTAGTAGCAGTTACCAAGTAGCAGTGGGTAGTTGGCAGTAGGTGGCAGTAGTTGGCAGTAGTTGGCAGCAGTTATTACCAGTTCTTAGCACTTCTTACCAGTACGCAGCCAGACGCAGCCATGTCGTGCCATCGAACGGCGCTGCATCATCTACATCCATCCATCCATCCCCTCACAAACAAACAATCCTCAACACAAACTCGCACACTGAAAAATTTTCCGTCAGCTTTGCTCCGTCATCCCTCCGCCTCAACCTCTCGGAAAATTTCTACCCCTGACGTGACACATTGTTCTTTTTTTAGTTGGGCATCAACTAGGCAGACGCTGCCTTGGCCACCACGATGACGACTCTGGCCTTCTCTCCTTCTCTCGCCTTCTCGCCTGCTCGCAACACCATGCCATCCATGCCCTGCCATGCCAGCCAGCCAGCCAGCCAGCCAGCCAAACCAACCAGTGCCAGCCAGAGCTGACAAGAAAGAAAGAAGCCAGACTCACCGCAGTGCGACCTGCATATATATATAGTGGCACACTCACTATATCGTCGCCCTATGCCGCTCTGCCATCTCCCACTCACTGCAACATCCTGTCGACCTTTTTATTGCCGCTGCCGCCGTTACCCCTCCATCCCAAACGTGCTGCCAATAAAAACGACTGTCCGCTCTCCAAAACTCTCATCGAAACGAACCGCTGCGCAATGCAAGACAAGTCTTCAACCTCGCTCATGTCGACACTGATCCTCACTGCGCGCTTCTACTCAACACGCTGCCCCCGGACATACAGCCACCTTGAACTCTGTCTTGCATCATATGCGCCCCCGTGAGCCATACATAGCCCACGTGAGCCGCCGGAGGTAGGCATAGTGGTTGCAGCGGCTGGTGCTACGGCCAAGCGACAAACTTGCTTTATTAAGCTCCCAGGTCTAACCCCTGGCCAGCTTTCTTCTTGTCTCCTCTCTTCTTTCTTCTCCTCTCTTCTCCTCCTCTCTTCTTCTCTTTTCTATTCTTCATCAAGTCTCCTAGGTCTGAAACCGGCTTGTGCCCTCGCCTAAGGATCCTTTCTGTTATACCACACAGGCCGCACATAGACTCTCGCTCTGCCAGCCGTTACAACTTCTCGGAACCACTCACCATATATGAAACTTAACAAGTCCCTGGGATCCATGGCATCCAAGGCTGGGTCATCCAGTGGTAAAAGAAGTTCACTCAGCCGAACACCTTCGTCCCGCCGGAAGCACGTCCGTGCCGTAACCGTGGAGGACGCAATGGACGCCGAGGATCACCCTCACCGGATTCCGCACGCCTCACCCCCTGGAATGGGCTCTGCTGCCAGAGAAGTATCTCCAGAGTTTTATGTCTGTACTGGAGGAGAGCCCCGCGCCGCTCTCGAAGCCAACCATGTCGGAGAGCAGCCTGCCCAGGCGACCAGTGAGGAAACGGCCCTCCCCAAAAAATCAGTCATGGAAGAACCAGCCACGGAAGAACCGGCCCTGAAAGAGGAGTCAAAAGAGACATCTAATGCTCCAGGTAAAGACCAACATGCCCCAAAGCCGGATGCTGCTGGTACTTCTGCTTCGGCAGAGACCAAGGACTCATCACCAAAGCCTCGCGCCGCGGATCACAAGGCCGATGAGGATACTCACACGTCTGAGGCAGGAAGGCCGCCTACTATGCGATTTACGGGAAGCCCCCCGCCGCAGTCTCATCAATTCCAGAGTCCCATGGGACCGTGGGCGCAACCCCACCCAGCTTTCGGCGGAGGCATGCCCATGCCGCCGCCCTACCGGCCCTTTTATCCACCGGGGAGGATGCCGATGCCGATGCCGATGTCGCCGGCTCCTCCTATGCCACCATTGTCTCCTCCGCCAGTTGGGATGCCCCGTCCGCCAATAATGTCTCCCAAAGGTCAAATGGCTCGCCTCGAACCTCGCCTGATGACCGGTTATGAGCTCCTGGCGTCTCGAATTGCTGAGGGGTCCGAGTCTGATTTTCCCGTACCACCCATCTACCGGCGATTCAAAGAGCTTCGACACCGCATTTTGCTAGATCTAAGTGATGAGATTACAGTCCTCGAAGAAAGGATGAACCAATTTGACGACCTGGACAGCGAGAGCCGTAGATACGGAGACGGATTCCTTCCCGCCTCTCGGCGGATCGAAGAGTTAGAGCCAAACGAAGTGACGGCAAATCGAAGACAAATCAGAGACCACGCTTCGAATAAGCTACTGCAGTACTGTAAGCCAGCGCGACCGAACGTTCACCAGCTCCCCTTTTCCTAGCACAGCAGCTAACAGTGCCTTTACAGCCAAGCAGCTTGATATGTACAAGAAGGTCTGCGAGTTTAGAGACGCACTGCCAGAGGAAATCCACGACTACAGGTGTTTCCTGGCGGCCAACGTACCCATCGTGCCCAACGAGGCTCGTTTCCTTGACAGGGGGAGTGACCTGATGTGCCTGGCCGACCCGCCGTACTATCTCGACATGGAGAGTATGAGCGACAACCACACACCGGCCACACGCACGCCGCGACTGCTCGAGGCCCCGACGGCACCCAACGCCATGTCTGTTAAAAGCGCGCTGGAGCAGGCGCGCGAGGCTGCGGCGGCTACGGCGGCGCGGGGCGGCGGCACTACAACCACAACCAACGCCCCGAGTACTAATATAGGCGCTGCCGTCGGGAACGCTGCCGTCGGGAACGTTGCCGTCGGGAACGGTAGTATGGGCAGGCGTCCGCGGCCGCTGAGCCTGGCCGTGCTGCGGCACATGATGATAGGCACCTGCATGGCCGTCATACTCCCGATTCTTAGCTTCCCTGTAATTACCGGGTTTGCGAGCCGGATGACGGTGGTGGTGCTCGTCATTCTGGGCCTGGCCGTGTTGGGCATGCAGTCTGGTGCGTACGAAATGCTGGCCGGGCGGGCCAGCCCGGTGGATGGCGCGGTGGCGTTGGGAATATACGTGGGTTTTATGACGACTGTGGCCCTTACTTTTGGATGATGGGGGGTGATTATAATGATGATGACGATGTTGACGATTTGACGATGTTGACGATGTTGACGATGTTGACGATGTTGGCGATGTTGACGATGTTGCTATGCCGCTATGGTTTTCGGATTCCATCCTCTTTTTCGCATTTGATACACGAGTTGCGCTGAATATACCCCGACGCTATCTTATGGCAGATTCGTTACTTATTAGTGTCTTTGTTGGCGAAGTGAAGGATATACTATTTTAGCGGTGGTAGTGCGTGCGTTCCGTTGTATCTACGGATATCCTACATGTCTGTTCCTAGACTCTAGTTTACCTACAAGACTGATACTGCGTCCCCGTTCCGACATGCACTCCCCTCACTCATACACACAGCCATCGTCTGATAAGTTAGTTCACAAGGCTCCAGTCATCGCCCTTTTGATCCATCCTCTCCACCAAAATATCCGCCAAGTTCCACCAGAGCCCAGCCCCAGCCCTCCACAGGCTGTAAATAACCAAATAACGAAGCCCGACACCACAACCAATGGGCGAATGGTTTAGTGGTATAATACTCCCTTAGCATCTCGAGCCTGGCTCTTTCCAAGAGCCTGGGCGCCAGACTCGCTTATCTGGGAGTGGTCCGGGGTTCGATTCCCCGTTTGTCCATCCAGAAGCTTTGCTCTCACGATATTTGCGGGCGAATGGTTTAGTGGTATAATACTCCCTTAGCATCGGGTTACTCGATTGGGAGTGGTCCGGGGTTCGATTCCCCGTTTGTCCAACAGTCGGAAGCAAGTTTCTCTTTTTGCTGTTTGTTTCTATTTCAATATCTCTTTTTTTTTTCTCTTCTTCTCGTTCGTTTTATGGTTCTTTTGTTGTCGCTTGCTGTGATCAGTCAGCGCGGCTATTTCCAGCAGATAACATGGCCCTTGTCCAGCTGGACTGGCTGTGTCGACACATGCTTCATTTTCAAGTTACCGAATTTCAGACTCACAGTCTCTCCTGCTGGGCGGCGGTGCCAATTAATCAGGGCTGTCCTACGTGTCTCTCACAAACTTCTGTGGCTCCGTTTCATAACGCGACCAGCCATGTGCGACCCAGCGGGAAGAGGATGCTGAATGGTGAGGGGAATGAGGATTCGATGCTGGGGCATAGATTCAAGCTGCCAGTCTATATATACTCGCAGATGGGAATGAGAGCTTGGGTTACGAAAGAATTCAAAATAAGTAAATCCTGCTTACGAGCCTGTTGCCAAACAAGGCCATGGGTTGTGCCACCTACCACTTACACAGAGCAAACTGATAGTAATCGTCAATATCCATCGCCCCCTTTCTGCCTGGTCGCACCTCGCATCTAAGCCTCTTTACTACTTCAGCTGTGATTTACCCGATACTTGGAAATTCACGGACCCATTGGTAATGGGGGCAGCAAACGGACGAAGGACGCGAGAGAACAACAACTCAGCCCCCCCCCCCCCCCCCTCTTCAACGGGTGATGTGGCAAACGGGCCATTGTTTATTGTTTTGGAATCAAGAACCGACGTGGCTTGTGCGTAAAGGATCTTGCAGTCACTGATCTCTTTTCCCTGTTTCTTGCCCTGGCGGTGCAAAAGTGAACGTCTTCTGAACCGCAGCCTCCCAACCTCGCTCTCTCTGACCACTCACTTCTGGCAGTAACAATAAACTTGCACATTTCTTCCTCCATCGCCAGAGAATCTTTCCTCTTCAATCACCAAGAAGCCGGAAAATATCTTCCAGGATATCCCCTTAAGTGAGTGCTTGTTCTTCATCGCTGTTGTGGCCTTCTTTCGCTGACGAGGATCAAAGATCACCAACTTCACCTCCATCACACCACGATGCCTCGTCTTTCCAACCTCGCTGCTTTGCTCGCCGTCGTTGCACCGGCTCTCACCAACGCCGCTCTCTGTGAGTTGCCCAATCCCCCATCAAAACCACCCGCTGCTTTTGCCGGGACTGACCAAAACCCTCTCCCTCTTAGCGGATGGCCAGTACACCGAGACCATTGGCCCGCAGGAGCTCGGCAGCACCACCATTGACGGTACCAGAAGTCCCATCCAACCCCAATCTCTTCTCTTGCCCTGAATCTCTCTGACACGCCACTCCCCCCTGCCACAGGAACCATGGTCTACTCCATGAACCACTGCTCCATCGTCCACAGCACCCAGTGCTACACCTCGCTCTCCACCGGCGGCCCGGCTCCCCCCGGCCCCTCCTCCCCCTCCTCCTCCTCCGAGCCTCCCGCTCCGAGCTACGGCGGCAGCAGCCACACCTCCTCCTCCTCCGTCCCTACCACCTCCTCTACCGGCACCGAGAGCACGGCCACGCCCACCTCCCCCGAGGAGTCCGTCACCACGGCCACCGGAACCGCAGCCACCACTACCACCGGCGAGGAGGCGGCCACGTCCACCTCCAAGATCCCGGACGTGCCCACCGGCGCGGCCGTCGTCGGAGCCCCCGTCGTGGTCGCCAACGTCCTCGTCGCTGCGGCCCTGGCTGCTGCCGTTGCTGTCTAGATAAGGAGGAGGCGGCCGCTCGCCGCCGCCGGCCGGTCAGACGCTTGCTTGATTGGTTCGACGTTTTTTTTTTTTTCAAGAGTGAGATTCTCTCCTTCTTTTCTTATTCATCTTGCGGTGCCAGTGTGGCAGGGATTTTAATATGTGATTGAGTGGTGCGGCTCTCGGGCTGCCTTGTTGCTCGGTGCCGATATGGAACCTCGGAAGTGAACAGGACATGGATTCTGGTTTATGTGAACGAAGACGAATTGCGCGCTCAGGAATAGCACAGCACAAATGTACAGATAGTATTGGCCAGCCGAATTGAGAATCTACCCCAGTCTCCCCGTTCCATGGTGAGCAAGTGCTGCTTGTAATACGGAATGACGCTCAAAATCAATTGGTATCTAGATGCTAGTATACATACATACAACAGCCTTGTCAGCCCGGTATCTTGAATCAAACAACAACGCAAAGACCATCTTGCTACCCCTTTCAACACACCCAACACATTTCTAAATATGTACTGCCGAGAACTGGCGGCTCACGACGGCTCATCGCCACTCCCTTCCATACTCCAATCACACAGCTCATCTGCCTCACTCAATGACAGACAGGACATCCTCCCTGCATCTTGTCACGCAGTAACCTCGCCTTCATCACCTTCATGCCCACCAAGTAGCGGCCACTTGCCTGACCATCGCTGCCAATGTCAATGTCCACCTTGCCACCGCCAGGCATCATCTCCATCAGGTGGCTGACGTGGTAGACGTGGCCGCACGCGTAGCCCACCAGCGTTTCCATCTCGTACTCGGTAAATGCCTCTCCGCAGCCGACACAATGACCCGGCTTGGCCACCTTGGCCATCTTGTCCCCCTTTGCAGCGTCTGGCTGGCCATCGCCGTCGCTCTCTTTCTGGCCGGCCTTGGGCTTGTTCACTGGAAACGCGGCCGGCTCGAACTTCACACCGCGGCGCTGTCCCGCGCGTAGCTCTCTTTGTTTCAGTCCAACTTCGCTACGCATGACTGTTGCCGCCCCGGAGCTGATGCTGTGCTGAAGTTCGTGCTCCTTCATCATGTGTGTGAGACCCTCTCTGAGCCCTTCAATCTCCAGCCCCTCGGGGATGCGCCGTACAAGCGCAATGGGGTTGATTGCTGTACCAACTTGCTCAAGAAGCGCTCGGATGAAGCTTGGTTTGTCCATGCTATAATCAAGCAAGTCATTCCACAGATCCGGGTCGTCTTGCTCCTTGACAAAATCGATTGCCTTTTCCACATTGCGTAGTCGATCAATGATGAGATATAGCGCACGCTTCATCTGGCCTGTCTTTGAGTATAGAAATACCAGCTCGTCGTAGTATTTGTGTTGCTCGCATTCCTCGACAGCCTGATGCTTGTTAGTCGGCTGTGGTTTAATAACAACCCAAGCTTGCTCACCTTGTCAAATGTGTACGCCGTCGAAGTCTTTAAAAAGTCCATCAAGAGGCTTCTTTCGTATGTGGCGAAGAGTGTGACAACCAAATCGGCAAAGTCGTCTACCAACTCCCGGCTTTCCAGGACCAAGTGGTCGCGATTCTCCCCGCCATGTTCCTTCACACCGTCTCCGTGCCATAGTCCGCGGAGATAGAAGAACAGATATAGACGGAGTTTCTTCGCTTGAAGCTGCTCTACAACTTGCCTGGGACCGACCAAGCCGTGCTGTGCCTCATCCACAAGTAGGGTAATTGCATCTGACGTTGCGCTGGCCAAATCCTGCTTGGTCATTCGGTCGACACCACCAGCAGGAACACGTAGGCTGATGAAACCCGGGATATCATCCGCCACGGCTTCCGCGAGGTGGTTATCTCTAATAAGACGAAACGCAGAATCTGCATCTTGGAGCTTAATATAGCACTTGAGCGCCTCCCGCTGACGCCCTCCAGTCTCATACAGTCTGGCGAGACCCTGATGAACGATGCGCCAATCCCTGCCTTTCTCGCCATCGTCAATACTATCCTGACGCACGTCTCGGAACTTGAGCTGGTTCTCGAGGGCTGTTGTAACTGTCTTGATGTCGAACAGCTCCGGGGACCACAGGTCGAGCAGGTCTCGGAACCGCGGCTTGTCGTTGTGAATATAGTGCCCGAGGACAACTTCGTATACGGTGGTTGGAATAGGCGGATGCATCGGCGCCGAGGGAATATAGTTTGTGATCTCGTCAAACTTCTTCGCCCCGGCAAACGTCCACACCCACTTCTCCCAGCGATCAGGAGAGTGCAGAACCCTGCTGCAAACTTCTGCTGCCATATCCCATTGTCCGTCATCGATCAGCTCTTTGACCCAAAGCTCCCCTATCCGCTGCTTCTCCTTGTCCACTGCGCTTGCAGCGTTTCTTGTCATAGAATCTGCCACAGATTCGTCCTCGAATAGCTCAGCAAGAGCTTGCCCAGGTGCAGGCGTTGACGCAAAATCACCTGCCTTGTCTGCTAATATTTCCGGATTCTCATCCAAAAGTTCCCATGCTCTGCTGTACTGCTCGTGTTCC
The DNA here is from genome assembly GCA_025583755.1 of Cordyceps tenuipes. Lineage (NCBI taxonomy): Eukaryota > Fungi > Ascomycota > Sordariomycetes > Hypocreales > Cordycipitaceae > Cordyceps > Cordyceps tenuipes. The sequence goes on from JANZYN010000166.1 coordinate 11,196, forward strand.
AACAGCCATGCAAGATGGTCACCAAGATCTCTTTTGGTGGCCAATATGCAGTCATAAGGGCTATGGACAAAGATTTTGGCCCCTGGCTTGCTCAAACTGGGATGCACTGGAAGCGGCCCTGGTCTGGCCAGACCACCGCGTATTGTTCCACTGGTACTGGCTGCTCTAGAGCCGGGAGCAAAGTCATCTCCACTGTCCCTGCTTCGAATACTGGCCCCGGAGCTGAACAGAGCCCTTGGGTTGATCGCGGCGTTCCACATCTCGCTCCCGAGTCCGGCGATGGTCTCCAATGCTCCCTTGGACGCTACTACGCTCGCGGCGCTACGAGCAGGCAAGACGCTGAGGTGATAATCGGCCGAGAAGAGCCGCTCGTAACGGCTCATAACAAGCTCCTCCTTATCAACCTCAGCTTGCGATACGAGATCAATGAGCCGGAGCTCCGGTGCCAAGTTATTTTGACGCTTTCTGACCCCGCCTGAAGGCTCGCTCTTTGCAGAGCTTGTAGATCCTTGGTGGCGATGACGCTGAGCCGCCCCGTCCCCGTCTTCTTTTTCATCTTGTCCGTCTGCGGGTGGAGAGAATGCAAGAACAAGGAGAAGATTAGACGTGTAAAGCGAGATTCCGGAAATTATACAATCGATTCGCAAACTTGGTGTGTTAGTTCAAGTCATGGTGTAATGTGCTTGCAAAAGACTTACATCTTGGCAATTTCGGCGCGACCAACGGCCTTGTTCCCAGCGCTTTTCGTCGTAGAGCCGTCTGGATGGACATTGATGATCCATATCATGGCCCCCCACCCAACAAGTAAGCGCTCCATCGCAGGTTTTTGTACGCCGGATTGACCCTTTAATCTGTCTGCGGCTGGAGGTGCAGATACGCCGTCCTGTTGAGGACCTATAGCCTCGTCGCTTTCCATGGCCTTTTCGTCAATCCACTCAGCACGACCTTTCCAGACGCTGGCCATGGTGTCCCATTCCTCAGTTTGCGGCCTATCGATATGTCCTACTCGTTTCCAAGCGTCGTCGCTTTCGGCGTTTTCGTGGTGCAACTTGGAGCGCATGATTTTAATTCCTTGCTCGTTCAGCCAGACGACATACTTTCCAGATAGGGACCATTTAACGGTATTAATTGTGCCCTCTCCCGAATGCAAGACGGTGTCTTTTCCAGTGTTGGATCCAAGGCCCATGCTTCCTAGCCAGCCTGATGCGGTCGCTGCCGCTGTCCCAATCGTGGTTGAAGTGCTGCGACCTGGTCCACCCCCGGAGGTGAGAATAAGCTGCCCAGCCAAGCCACCTGAGATGTAGGAACGGTCTGATTTGAACTCTGGCGACAATGCCACGCTCTGGACAGGACGACCAAAGTTTCGTAGTTGGACGTCCTTCATATCGATCAACGATTGTACGCAGACGTTTCCGTCCATGGACGAGGTCGCGATGTGTATGTCGTTGGATGGGATCTTTGGTATCTGAACGGGCTCCCTAGATCGCTTTGAAACGGCGGCTGGGGAATTGTCCTGGGATCTTGGCTGGCTGGGTTGATTCGAAGACGGTACTGGGATTGGCGAATGCTCTGAAGGCAGAGGCGGAGGGTACGGTGATATTGAGATAGATGTCACCGAGGCAGAGTGGGCGTGGTATACTCGGAGTGGTTGGAAGGTGGGGAGTTGGAGAACGTGCTTGGTCAATTAGTTAGTTAAAGATGATATATGAGAAAAAAAGAAAAAAAAAAAAGGGTGCGCCTTACAATGTTACCATTATGCGTACCAATAATCTGGATCTTGTTAGATGGTGTACAAAACGACTGTGGGTTGAGATCTGACCATCTTATCGCCGGCGACAAGAAATGCGCTGGTTGCGTCACCGTTGCGATAGACGGCGTTCAAATGCGGTGTGAGCCTCGAGATTTTGAGTGAGGGCTCGTCGTCTTCGTCGTCTTCTGACTCTTCATCGTCATCATCGCTTTCATCGTCGTCGTCGTCATCCTCATTCCCGTCATCGTCGCCCTCTTCCTCCCCACCATCGCCGTCCTGGTTGTGCTTGGTCGATTGTGCCGCTCCGGCATCATTGCTGTTCTTGCCAGCAGCGTCTGATTCGCCTTTACTGTCGCTAGTTTCAGTTGGGTTATTTTGCGCACGATCAAAGGCAGTTTGGGCGGTTGCTACAGCCGAGTCGACTTGATCTGAATGGTGGTCGGTTGATTGAGGAGCTGGGACATGTTCCTGCTTGGTGTCGCTACCAGGCTCCTGAGCTTGGTCTGCCATATTTCTGCTACAGAATGACCATAGTTGGGGGCGAGATGAACGAGATGGTAGTCGATTGTGCCACTTGAGAGATGGCGTTGAGGGATGGGAGCTTGGAGCTGTTGAGAAGCTGTTAATTCCGAAGATGCCTTGGTTGAGGCGTCGGCAGGCAAGACGTCACGAGCTGTGGCGCGGAGCCAGGTTGGTTGGTTGGCGGAGGTCGCGCCACAATCATCAGCCACAACCGACCACAGCGGACCTGACCGCTATCACTCACTGTAAGCTCCCCCGCCTACTAACCGAACTAATGATAAATGTTAGGTGTAACCAGCCCGCCAAGACGACGTTATAGGCGACCGATAGCTTCCCTTCAAAGCGCGTCTTCTACGCGGCTTCCACTAAAGTTTTGCCATTGACAAACACAACGAGGCCACTCATTACCGGACCAGCCACCACAAACACAACAATGCCGGACTCATGATACTGGAATTCTTTTTCAAGAGAATCCCGACCTGCAGATTATAGTCCCGAACCCGCTATCGCTGATGGCGAGCCGGCGTTATGGCTTCTGTCAAGTCTTTGGGGCTTCACCAGCCCTCAGGCCTGCACTACGCCATTGACGAACAATTGTTGCCCCCGAACCCACCCGCAGACTCCTACAAATGGGATATTGTATCCGGAAAGAGCGAGAGTACAGATAAAAGCGAGGACGAGCTGCTAATCACCAAAAATGCTGTTCTATGGTGTCGCGGCGGTATTCTCCGCAAGATCTTCAAATTCGACCTCGAGAAGGAACCCGTTACGAAAGCCCTCCTCGCATATTTCCCCGCCTCTGATGACGATAAAGTAGCCGCAAAGGCCCGCCACCCACAAGGATCAACGGCGAGCACGGCGCAGCGACTACAGCCTCGCATGGAGAAAGCCCTCGTTGTATTTCTAAGCACCCAGGCGCACATCTACTTCCTGTCTGGAGCTAGCCATGTTGTCCATATGCCCTTCGAGGTCGAGACGGCCTTTGCCGGGCCATCGGGTGTTTTGATCCAAAGAAAACAAAGAACCGAGAACCTCAATTCGTCCACTCTAAGATTTCCGCGCGTGATCCCCAATTCTTTCCTTTCCTCCCAATTGACAGAGGCCAATAGCTTGCAGGCGCAGGACTTCTCTGTACAGAGCCTAGGAAACCCGAAAGCCTTGAATTTGGGATTGAGCAATACCCTCGAAAGCATGTTCGATGGCCCCATGGGCCAAACCCAGTCTCACTGGCCGCGACTGGTTTCACTTTCTGACCCGCTGTTGGATATCGGACTCGTTGTCACGGAACCGGACGTACAAAGTACCAGAGGTCCTACGACGGGTCCTCGGAATACCGCATTTCTTGACCCTGCCGAGGAGCTTCTCTATATCGAGCAGGTCGAATTGAGTGGAAGAGCGTTTCAACAAGCTGGCGAAAGCTTCATCATCGCCGTAACCCTCAACCGGGCAACGAATTGCTACAACGTTTGGCGTCTGAAGTACCTTGAACATCAAGACCCCTTCATAAAACAACACAAATCAAAGCCGACATGCACAAATCTGGCTGCTCGGCGGCGAAGTTCCATGGCACCGTCTTTCGCTGAATCCAACACACCAGCAAAGCCCAGCGCGAGAGACAGTTTTGGCGCGCCGCTACCGGGTAAACGTCCACGGAAAAGCGAAAAGATTGAAAAGCCGGTGGATCTTGTGTCGTCACTCGAGAAACAGGATAAAGATGGAGCGGCTATTACGAGGCGCAGTTCACGCCGCTTAAGCTCTATGCTTGCGCGCGCAGACTTGTCGGCATCCCAAGAGCGATCTGTCTTCTCAGAACAACCATCAGCTGTCGGTAGCAAACCTGCACGGAAGCAAGAATCTCGCGCAGCGCCGAATCACCGCTCCAGCTCCAGTTTCAGTAAACAAATCCGTCCAAGCCTAAGCAGTCTGCTCGAGGCACCCCTCGATATGGGCCTTAACGAGGGATTCCTCAACATGGGCTTGGACGACCACGAACTCGACGGACTGCAACATGATGTCCGCTTTACCAAAATCTTTGACATTCCGTCGGCAAAATCCAATGTGCACTATACAGTCCCTGCTGGTGATGCACCGCAGCACACCAAAGTGTTCGTACTGGCTGCCCCGGCATATGCTCACGATGGCCATGATCGAAACCAGCTTTTGATCGGCATCCAGGACGTCGACGAAAGGCGTCTGGACATTATCACTATACAGATTGTCTTGCAACGGGGTGGGCAATCGAACCACAAGTCCTCCTTCACCAGTCCTACTACACCCAACAGCCTGTCCATTGCAACGGGTGAGATTCGAAGAGCTCAAAATGTAGTTGACTCTTGTAAATTGGTTGACGGTGACCAGTCCGTCATTCTGATATTATCCGAGTCTATGCAAGGTCAACTTGAACTTTCTACGCAAGCCCCCTGGAGTGACCGCACCACCATATCGCCAGACCTGGTTTTTGTTGAAGACACCAGGCACCTGCAGTACCGTGGGCGCGTTGTTGATCGTGACGTGAAGCAGCGTAAATCCGAGAGTTTTGATCTCACAAATGGTAGCATTGTTGGCTTGCGCCATTCTCGCCAACACGGTGTTGTTGATGTTGTCGACATCGGCGGTCGGCTGCATCAACTTCAAATTCAGCTCGAGCCGACCTGTCCGCAGGTGCGCCAAGTCCTCAGCGTCTGCCGGAACATTCTACAGGACGCTCTCGGAGAACGACTCCATGGCGGCTGGCTGCATATCGTTCAATGGCTGAGAGACCAAGACGAGTCCCCTGCCAATATTGAATGGTCTGCTGTCACTATCCTCCTCTTTTCGCTGGTATTGAATCTCGGTCGTATCGAAGGCAAGCCTATTCAGACAACTCGCTTGCCAGTTCGGAAACGCCGGCCTGCATCCGGTTCCTTTGGATCTATTCGAGAATCTGATGATTGGAAGGCCCTCGAAAATGGCGAAACAGCAAGTTCACTGGGATGCCCCGTGTGGATGATGAATCGAGGCTGGCAATGGGCGCTTGACTCGAGTCCCGAAAGTTGGAGCGCACATACGGACCAGCTATCGAACCCCAGGTTCTCCGCGAAACACATTGCGCTCGCACGAGAATACATGGCATCACCTTTGGGGAATACAGCGTTCGGGACCTCTGGATACATGCCCACTTCACTTGATCGTGAGGAAGGGAGCCGACGGAAAGCCGTGTCTGACGTTTTCATGGCTTTGCACCTCCTTCTTGAGGAACAGCGGCTAGACATCATGACTTCAGAGTATGTCTCTCCCGGACGAGTGGATCTGCGAGTCGTCTTGTGCCAAATCTCTCGTTGGCTGAAGTGGTATGGATTCGCAGCCATATACGAACTGGGCATTCAGGAAGTCGTAGATGAAAAGTTCGATTCTGAGCTGAACTTGATACCCCCAATACCCGAGCCCGCTGTGAAGCCCAATATTTTTGAATGGGTTCAAAGTCGCCTAATTACCCAGCAAGGGAACTACCCTAACCCTGTCGACATTTATTCCCAAAACGCCGACATGTCCGGCAAAGACCGCGAAGGCGACGGGAGATGGGATCTGGTATTACCGCGCACAATGATGTTGAGAAGGTATTTCAATACGCTACAAGACAACCCTACAGCTACAGAGATGGTCGAAACGATGCAGGCCCAAGGCTTCACAGGCGCCATTCTCGAGAGCCTCCCCGAAGCTATCCTCGTCCCGCTGCAGGATGCCATTTCACTGTGCCAGCCTCACCCACCTAAAGCCTGGCCTGATGACCTGCTGAAGTTGATCAAGAGAGGTGATATGAGTAGTCTGCTGTCCCCTATGAAGGCTACAAATCGAACGCCTCCAAGCCTCTTGGTATGTATCGAAAAGCCTGCGTGTGACTGACTGTGCAAGAGCTAACCAACCATGCAGACGCCTACCCATGCTGCTTCATGGGACTATCGACTGCTCTCCCGCAGCGTAGAAGACGATGAACCCCCTGGCTACGATGAGAGCAGCGGAATAGAAAGACAAGCTGTAATCCGGGCACTGTTCAAAGAGGATAGACGTCTAAATGAGGCGCAGGACCTGCTTTCAACACACAAGTCTCGACATGTTCGACTGAACCCGGAACCAAATTGGCCAGAAAGCGAGTACCTGGAGAAGCAGAAGGAGCTTGTCTCCAGAATCGCGACCGGCACGCTTGCTATTCCAGCAGGAAGAGGGCTACTGTATTACAGTCTCCGCTTTCCCTTGATCACGCAAAAGCTTCACATTGGGGGGTTTAATCTCAATTGCATAGTGAGGCCAGCCAACGTAACCGTTGGCGTGGACAAGTCTCTCTTCACAGAGGAGAAGGTTTGCTGGGGCTTCTTTCATCAGGGAGTGGCTGCTGGGTTGGCCATTTCTCCCGACGCCAAGGGCATCGATACATCCTGGATTCTCTACAACAAGCCTGGACAGGAGCTGAGTAACCGCCATGCTGGATTCTTGCTCGCACTTGGCCTCAATGGCCACCTCAAAGGCGTTGCAAAGTGGGTTGCGTTCAAGTACCTGACGCCGAAGCACACCATGACTTCCATTGGACTGCTCTTGGGCCTTGCAGCTTCATATCTTGGAACGATGGACTCTCTGATTACTCGGCTGCTCTCGGTTCACGCTACGCGCATGCTACCGCGCGGAGCTGCTGAGCTAAATCTGTCTCCTCTCACCCAGACAACCGGCATTATGGGCATTGGATTGGTATACTGCAACAGTCAGCATCGCCGTATGAGTGAGATTATGCTCTCAGAAATTGAACATGCAGAGGATGAGGAGGAAGATGATCCGCTTCGCAGTGAATGCTATCGCCTTGCAGCTGGCTATGCGCTGGGGTTCATAAATCTCGGAAAAGGCAACGACTTGAAGGGCTTACATGACATGAAACTCACCGAGAAGCTCATCACGCATGCAACATCGACCAAGATGGTTGAAATCGTCCATGTTCTTGACCGGGCGGCTGCTGGTGCGGTTATAGCCCTTGCTCTCATTTTCATGAAGACGGAAGATCAAATCATCGCCCGCAAGGTTGATGTCCCGAGCTCAGTGCTCCAGTTCGACTATGTTCGGCCTGACATTCTGCTACTACGAACCGTGGCCAAGAACCTGATACTCTGGTCCAAGATTGAACCTACCTTTGCCTGGATCCAGCGAAGCCTACCAGCACCCTACCGAGCCAGATATAGACTGCACGGCACCACGAAGCTGCGGTCGACAGACTTGCCATTCTTCAGCATCATGGCAGGAATCTGCTTCTCCATCGCCCTCCGTTATTCCGGAAGCGCCTCGACGCGAGTGCGAGACCTTCTCCTGCATTATCTCGACGAGTTCACGCGCATCACCGCGATTCCCCGCACGCCTAGAGAGCATCCAGATGCCGCGCCGCTCTATGACGAAGAACTTGCTAGAGCCAATGCACGCATGTGCCAAGATGTCTTGGCCGTGTCGTGTGCCATCGTCATGGCAGGAACAGGCGACATCCCTGTGCTGCGCAGACTCCGCGCCCTCCACGGCCGAACGGACCCGGACACGCCATATGGATCCCATCTCGCGGCGCATCTGGCCATAGGAGCCTTGTTCTTGGGCTGCGGCACTGTTACGTTCGGTACAAGTAACATGGCCATTGCTGCGCTCCTGGTTGCTTTCTACCCCATCTTCCCGACCAATGTCATGGATAATAGATCTCATCTGCAAGCGTTCCGCCACTTCTGGGTGTTGGCGACGGAGCAGCGTTGTCTCGTGGCCAAGGATATTCTGACCGGCCAACCAGTGTCTGTTCCGGTACAAATCAAGATGCGCCAGGATGCCTCCACGGAAGCGCTCCTGCACCGCTCCACGCCATGCTTGCTGCCGCCACTAGATCAGATATCCAGCCTGTCTACCAACTGTGGACCGCAGTTTTGGGACATTGAGCTTGACTTTTCTGACGAAAAGCTGCGCGAGGCCTTTTCCAAAACACAGATTCTGCACCTCCGACGGCGACCACCGCGTGAGGGCAGCTTCCCCTCTACTCTCCGCGCCCTGGGTAAAGACGGCGACGGTAAGAACCCGCTGGAGTGGCTGTTTAGCCTCGAGGGACTCAAGGGCATTAGCTACGCTGAGAAGGCGGCCCTGCTTGAGAGCGGCGAGGAGGATCCAGAGATTGGCTCCGCCGTGGATGCGCGCATGGAGCTTGAAAGGGGCATCCAGGAAGGCGGCGACCTGGAGCGCCTGGAGGGGGCCCGGCTGCTGTTCGAATGGGGCTCGGCGCGCGACGGGCTGCTGCGGAACAGAACGGACGCGGATCCGAGCACCTCGCACGACAGCCAGAAGACCATCACCATCCGGACCAAGCGGCGGCACGGCGATGCCGATGAGGAGGAGCTAGACGACGATGACGATGACGACGATGCGGTATGGTGGATGAGAGACAGCGACATTGAAGCCCTCAAGGGAAAGGTGTGGCTTGCAGCCAGAGAGGCTGAGTAGAGAGAGAGAGCAGGGTGTTGACCCGATATTTGGCGTTCTACAGTGGCATCCTGTATTGAGGCGTCTTTTTCCCGTGGGATGAATTATGAAACGAGCTTATGAGATTGAAACGATTCCAGTATAGATAGACATCTCCAACGAGTGTTGCATGTATTACATATGATATATCCACAGAGGAATAGTAATCACGTTGTCACGGGAATCAGATGGAAATACCAAGTACATGTTCAAACTTTTTTTTCTGTGCGTATTTTGTGCTAATCTGGGAGACTGAAAAGACTCGTGGAAAACAAAAAAAAAACGTTGTTTCCCAGGTTAGCGGAATTGCCCCCCCCCTCTATCGTAGACTCTCCCGAAAATTCTAGTACTTCAGCTCGCTGGAAGAGATTCCTCTCATGTTACTCCTCCCCCACTCTCTCTTTTTTCTTTCCCCCCGTTTTCCCTCTTGTCCCGAATAAACGCCATGCAATGCAAAACCGCATCGCCATGGGGGAGGAACCGGCGTGTGTGTTATGTGTATGTGGTGGAACAAGACAACAGTGGCCCTCCGGGGCGGGTGTGGCCAGCCTTTTATAAAGCCCGCTCCGTCCGGACGGCGTCTGCTGCTTTCTTTTTCTGTTTTCCATGCGCGATAGTGCCGTAAAAAGAAAGGCTCCCCTTCCGTCATCTCTCCATCTTCGCCTCCGTGCAGAAGCTGATGTAGAGACTGACAATCTCATTTAAAGACGGCAAGAAGGAGTCCTGGCGTGGAAATAGTCGTGACAACTCATTACTTGTTTCGAAACCAATGAACCAAAACAAAGAAGAAGAAAAACCAAAAACCAACAGCGCAGTCAACAACTCTAGAACCGCGTCTCTATTTCGAGACGGCGGCGTTGAGGACCTGCGTGCGGAAGAAGCCGCCCTTTGTCTTCTCAATGACCTGCTGGTAGACGTTGTTGGGGGGGTGGTTCATGATGACGGTGCCGTCCTTGGAGTCGATTTTGGCGTCGAGGCGGGTCTCGCGGATGAGGTTGACGATCCACTTCTCACCATCATCCGGGTCGAGGCCGAGCTTGGCCGAGAGGTCGCGGATGTTCATGCGGGAGAAGATCTTGCAGTAGCTCTCGCAGATGAGGTGGCGGGCGGCGTCGACAAAGGCGTCGGCCGAGGAGGCGAGGAAGAAGTCTGCGCGGCAGACCTCCTCGGCGCGGCGGAGGGCGTCGCGGGCGGCGTCAAAGTCGTGGGCAATGTACAAGGCGGCGATGAACTGGGTGACGGGGTCGGCGTACTCGTAGGCCTCCTGGCGGACGTAGCGGACGACGTCCTTGAGCTGCTTCTGCTGGGTGCTGGTGCTGGGGGTGTTGGCGCGGGAGCCGCCGCGGCCGCGTGAGGTGATGACGGCGGCGATGAGGTAGCGCAGGATCCAGGGGCAGGCGGTCTGGACCGTGTTGATGTAGGGGGCGGAGAAGAACATGTCGAGGACGGGCTCGCGCGCGGCGTCGTGGTTGAAGAGCGGGAAGAGCGCCCAGTGCAGGAGCATGGCGCGGTGGTCGAGCTGCGCACGCGGGTTGCTGAAGAGCTTGGTGTCAATGCCCTCGCGCACGTTCTTGAGCTCGTCGACGGCCGAGTCCCAGTTGGCCGAGAGGATCTCGCACGCAAGCTTGCCCCACGTAGAGGCCGAGACCTTGTCGTTGTCGGTCGAGAGCACACGGAACTGGTAGAGCATGTCGGCGGCCGGGCCGTACTGGCCGCAGCGGAACTGGAACTGGCCAAAGTCGTAGAGGGCGTCGACCATTTCGAGGGTGACCTGGGAGAAGGAGGAGAGAGGGAGCGTGTTAGCGATGATGTTCGTCTTTAGATCTTGTCTTGTTCCCATTCTTGCCCTGCCCCTCACTTCTCACGCCTTCCGTGGCTTCGCACTTACTCCGTGCTGGTTCTTGAGGAACTCCAAGTTGGCCACCTTGTCGCTGCGCAGGCCGTTGACGACATCATCCTGCGTCAGGAGGTCGGCAATCGTGGCCGTGGCCTGCTCGTATCGCTGCAGCTGGGCGACGACAGCCTCGCGCTTGCGGACGTACTCGGCCGGCGGCTCCTCGACGCCGTGCAGCTCGCAGTACATGTTGGCGACGTAGTCGGTCATGTTGGTGTCCTCGAGCAGCGCAATCTTGCCGGCCAGGATGCGGTTGAGGCCCTCCGTGTCGCCCTTCTCGTCGGCCTTGTCGCCCTCAAACTGGATCAGAGGGAAAAGCAGATGCCGGCTCAGGTGGGGCGCCAGCTTGGGCATGATGGACGTGCCGTCGGCGGCGACTGCTTTGAGTACGTCCTCCATGGTGGGTGGGTGTATATGCTGTGTGTATATAATCAAGAGGAAGGAGGAGAAGAAGGAAGCGGAGGTCGAGTTCCTTCGAGTCGTGAGGATCCGGCTCCCTGGAGTTGTCGCGGAGGGGGAGGGAATTGGCCGGGGGTGGGGGGTGCCTGAGGTCGAGAGGATGAAGACGTCGCGAAAATTGCAAGGGCTTCCCAACGCACACGCACAAAGACAAAGACTCACAAACTTGCCGCGCTGGAGGGGTAGATTTTTGGCGTCCTGCTAGTTATTTTTTCGCTAAATCCATGGAAAAGTGCAAGTGTGGGGACATTCAGCCGATCTTTAGCCGCGATAATGTGAAGCTGGATCACGTGATTCATTATCTTTTCTATGCTTCCATTGGAGCTTTCCAAGTTGTGAAGGAAGAGAGCTTCAACGACGAATTGCTTCGAATTGGCGCCTCAAATACAATCCTTGCGTCAATACCACGAAGTAAACTTGCGAGGCGACCCCAAACCCAACAAAACACGCCTTTTCAGTGATATAATCACCATACGAGCGAACCGACCCAACCCTCACCATCGACAACCAACACCAACCAAGCCGTCCCTAGGCAGCATCACGACATCCTTTCCTTCTCCAATTCACCCCAAACACCGCCACCATGAGCTCCCGTCTGCCACAATCCCTCCCCTGCGTCCGGGCCGTCCTCTCCCCTCTCCACCTCGCGACCCCGCCGTCCACCACCCGACACCTCCTCCCGCTCTCCCACTGCTACGCCACAGCCGCGACCGCCGCCGCCGCCACCCGCGCCGCCGAACAGCGCCGCGCACCGCGCTCCTTTGCCCGGCCTCCCACGCCGCCGCCCAGCAAGACGCCCGAGGAGCAGTCGCGCGCGGCGCGCGGCTACCTGGTGCAGCGCACCGCGTCCGCCCAGCTGCCCGTGTACCGCGCGCTCCGGTCGGGCGGCACCCGCGAGGTCATCCTCGTCAAGAAGGTGCACGGCGACCGCCGCCGGCTCGTCGAGGATATCAAGGCCGACCTGGCCGTCGCCGCGGACAGGATCCGCGTCAACCCCACCACCCAGCACGTCGAGTTACAGGTGAGAGAGAGAAGAGAAGGGCCACTCCTCCCGGGCAGCCCGCCCGCCCGCTTCCTGCGACGCTCATGTGGCCGTGCTCCGTCTAACATGCCGATTACAGGGCAACTACCTTAGCCAGACACAAAAATGGCTGCTCGACAATGGTTTTTAAACCCCAAGGAGAACCGGTCACGAAAGATAGCGTGTTGTCTGTCTCGTGCATCATGTATCATACATATTCCATTTCGTTTCACAAAAATAGCATCAGCGTAGACAGCTCGGATAATTGTACAATTACATTCAACAATAATTTGCTTTTTTGCTCGAGCTATGTCAACCAGACGTGTGGTATAGGTATATATCTAGCGCCTGCTACTCCTTTGTACAGTAACATCTAGTCCCAAGCTCTTCTACACAGCCAACCAATATTCCCCCCGTCGTCTTCTTTTGGAGAGGGCGCTTCTTCCTCGCCTCGCTGCCCGAGAAATCATACCCATGCTGTGCTTGGCAACGCAGCTTGGCCTGCGAAATGAATAATGATGGTGAATGAAACAAGACCGAAAGAGAATGCCAAAAAGACCACAAATACCAAAAGTTATAACCGAATACAAATATCAAACCACGCGGCTGCCGTTATCCCATGACGCGTACACGCACCTCCAAACTCCCAGCTGATCAAGTTGTCCCAACGGCATAAAAGGCAAGTAATTATACAACCATGTGCAGAGTTACCGCGCCATGTTAACGACGGATGATAATTGCTGCAGCATGCCGTCCTTCGTCCATTCTGCCGACGTAAATGACAGCGCCTCCATGAGCACTTGTGAGGACGGCAAAGCGCTCTTTGGTAAAGACATGCTCGGTTGACCGGGATCCCGAGCCTTCTCCGCCAGCCTCCGTAATAATGTTACAGCCACAACGACAATGTACACAAGCTCGAGGTCTCTACCCCTAGGACCACGGGCCGCTTGGCGCTCAAAGACGTGGCTCAACTCGCGCACAAGCTTTGTCAGATTCTGTGCCAGACCTTCTCCAGATGATAACCATGCTTTCGCGATGCCGCTTTCGAAGCCAGGAGCAAGGGACGCCAAAATCTCTGCAGCCAAAAGACCCTGCATAAGGAACGGTTTGCGCACCTCAATGAGAGATGGGTAGTTGGGCTGTCGCATGCTCTCTATTGACTTGTCCGGTAATGGGGAGATGGCGAGCGCAAACGTTCGAGTCAGAGTATCATTATTCGAATTCTGTCCAGAATCGAGACCGAAAATGGCCTTGCAGAATCCACGATTCGGCTCGTCGCGCGCAAGCAGCTTGGCAAGGGAGTCCACGGCATGTGGAAGGTAAGGCTGCACACTCGGTTCATATGGGGCGAAGAACAACGAACCGGCAACGACAGTCGGAGCTGGCGAGGGCGCAAATGCGAGCAGAAAGTTGAGCAAGCAGAGTGCCTGTTCACGACCCGGTAACTCAATAGCCGCCGAAATGTTAGATAAAAGAACCACGATATCCTTCATAAAATCCAACGTGTTGGTATGAGACCGGAGCAACATGGTCCGGGTTCCGAGGTAACGAATAACCGAGCACAGGAACTTGACCACCATTTCGTCGGCTAGAACAGCGTGGTTCTCATTTTGCTCTCCTGGGAACGACAAATTGCGAAGAATCGTCGTGACGCAAATCAGTTTATCAACAGCGCGGTCGAGGTCATAGTCGACAGTGCCGTACGTCGGGCAATCTCGTACAGCAAGCCTGTCTATGCGACAGGCACGGACTACATCCTCGTATGGTGTCAGAGAAATTTCGTCCGCAACCTCCACAGTATGTTCAACAAGCATGTCGAGCTGCTCTTCGCCACAATCGATGAGTGCATCAACCAAGTCATCGCAGTAGCGCAGATGCAGGAAGTGTCCTTGGTTGGGCGAGTTGGATAATGAAGCCAGTGTGTCCAAGGCCAGGCGTACTTCGCTATGCTTTCCACATTGCAAACTCCGGGTAAGGGCAGAAATATCAATGTTGCCCAGTTCGTTGATCATGGGGGCTGTCGGCATCCAGCGCTCCAGCTCCGTACCCAGTATGTTGGCAGCGTGCAGGTCAACGCCACCAAAAGTGGCCAACTCTCGGGCACACGGGCTGTAATCGTCAGACTTTTGCATCATGGGGGGAGCACGAACTTCAGTAACAGGAGGCGCAGGACGGCCCTCATGATGACTAATGTGCATGCTTGGTTGTCGGTGGTGCGCAGGTGGCTGCAAAGACGGGTCACCGGTAATATTTGGATCTACACTCTTAGAAAGACTGTTCCGTTGGTGGCCCATCATCATACCCGGTTGCTGGGGCTGAGGCGTCGCAAATCCATTAACAGGTGCTTGACCAGGCTTGATGGGAGTCGACTGCTGTTGATGTGGGTGTTGGTGCTGCTGGTGTTGGTGTTGCTGCTGCTGCATATGCTGCTGCATCTGTTGTTGCATGTGTTGCTGTTGCTGCTGTTGCTGGAGATGGTGTTGTTGCTGATGATGCATCTGCTGTTGCTGAGGATGTTGCTGCATCTGTTGTTGCATTTGCTGCTGCATTTGGGCTTGTCCAGGATTCATTTGGCCAGGGGTCATCTGGCCTTGAGCCATCTGGCCCTGAGCCATCTGGCCCTGAGCCATCTGGCCTTGTGGCATCTGGCCTTGTGGCATCTGGCCCTGTGGCATCTGGCCCTGTGGCATCTGGCCCTGTGGCATTTGACCAGGCGTCATCTGTTGTGGTGTCTGTTGTCCCGGTTGCATTTGCTTGGGGGTACCCTGGTTTGGCATGTTGGGAGTTTGCCCCATCATCCTAGTCTTTTGTTGCTGCGCAATCCAGGCCTCTTCAAACTTTTGTAGGTTTCGTTCATATACTTGTCTCAAAGCCGTAACGTTGGGGATCTGCGGAGGAAGACCAAGATTTTGCGCAATATGAGCCCAGCCATTGGCAGCAGTCACGGACTTTATCCCGCCCTTACTGGATACGAGCTGGAACAGCATCATGAGGTTGATAGTACGCTCGCCAACGATGGGTGTAGGCTCGAAAGGGAGACCCTTGGCGTTCATAAAATTGGTCAAGTTCTTCATGAATTGCTCGGGGTTCATTCCACCCATCGGTCGCTGCTGAGGCCTCATGCCGCCTTGAGGCATCTGCCCGTTAGGCATGGCTGCCATCTGGGGCTTTTGCATCATGCCGCGGCCCATACCTTGGGCCTGCATTTGGGCTTGCATCTGCATGTTACCTTGAAGTTGCTGCTGAAGGCGCATTTGATAAGCAGCCATCTTCTGCTGCTCAGTCATGCCTTGCAGACCTTGGCTACTTTGCCGTTGCTGCCCTTGTTGCCCAGGCGGTTGCTGTCCTTGTCCTTGTCCTTGTTGTTGTTGTTGTTGTTGCTGCTGCTGCTGCTGCATTTGCGCATACATGTTGGCTTGCATCGGATTCATACCCTGAGGCATTTGAGCCATGTGTTGGGGCATCATCTGGTTCGTACCCATCGCGTTAGGATTGGGCGAAGGACGAGGATTCGACGGCGATGGCGCGAAATTAGGATTGTAGCCTTGAGGTGCATTCTGCATAAATTGATTCGGCTGGGGCGTACCGTGTTCGGACGGGGCGGGTGATGCTTGCGATGCGAACTGCTGCTGCTGGGGCGGGCCGGGAGAGAAGGGATGAGGAGACGCGGTAGCGACCCTCTGGGGGACGCTACCTGGGCGCATTTGATTGCCCATGATGGGAGATGGCGTGGCATTGGCAGACCCATTTGCCTGTAGATGGGGGAATTGACCCGGAGTCTGCTGAGGCATAGCGCCGCCCTGCTGCATGCCGGGAAAGTTTTGCTGTTGGGGCGTCTCGGAGCGCGATGGTGGCAGCATGCCTTGCATCTGGCCAGGAGATCCGGTGACGCTATCTTCGCGCGGCCTAGGGCGCTTGGATGGGATGACGGAATTTGTTTGATAGGCAGGATTCTGCTGGAAGGCGGAGGGGGATGCGTGGCGCATCGGGCCATTCTGCTGCTGCATGGCGGCCATTTGCTGCTGGGGGGTTTGTTGCTGTTGAGGCGGCTGGAGTGGCTGCTGCTGTTGAGGCGGCTGCTGGTTGGCAAACTGCGCAGGATTGAATTGGGCCGGGCTGGCCATGAAGGCGGAAGGATCCATCATGCCCGTGGCAGCGTTGGGGTCGTTCATGTGTGGGAAGCCGTTGCCATTGTGGTTCGGGACAGGGTCGTTCATCCAGGCGCTCATGGCGTCAGGGCCGACGGGCTGCGCAAAACAAAGTCAGCAATCAAGGGATGGAAAAACGAGTACCCATTGAAGGGCGCAAGGTTGGATGGAGATGGGGCCGGTCGCACGGCACGGAGGGTGGTGATGGACAGCGTCGAGTCGCGTCGCGGGTTGGCGGAGGAAATGAGCAGGTGTCGGGGTGGGAAAATGGGTAGACAGACAGGCGGAGAGGGAGAATGCAGGCGCAGCAAAGCCAATCAATGGGGGGGTGAATTTTTGGTGGGTAAATTTTGGGGGGGGGGGGGTTGGCCACTGGGAGAACCTCGTCGCGGCAGGAGAAAAGTGACTGGCTGGCTGAATGCTAGGCAGTTGTGCTCAGCAAAAGGACAGACAGACACTGGCTGGAGAGCTGATGTGCCATGTGCAAGAAAGGAGAGAGGGAGGCAAAATAAAGTACAGAGGTACTTGAGAAAATAGCCAAGAACACATGTAAATGAAAGTCTCGCCCACTCACAGAGGTACCAGTTGCGGTTAGGAAGGAGGTGTCCAGTTACAGCGCTCTGCAAGAACAGATAGCGAGGGAGCCGCTGTGAAGGGCGAGCGCTCTGACGGTGGAGGCGCAAAACGACTGTCGCGAAAACAGCACGAGGCCCGTACCAGGGGGGTCTCGGTTTATTGTTGGGCACTGTTGGCCCGTTCCTGTTCGTATAATAAACGAAGGGCGAGAACCAAAAAAACGTCAGAGTGGGTGTAACTTGAGCCCTGGGGGGCTTGCGCTGCTGGCTGGTCCGGATGCAGGCCGCAGACTGAAAATTTGCGACGCTGTCGCAGGTTGCCCACAACGCTTTGCGATCAAGACACCACAGCCGCGACAATCCGGCGTCAGGGGACCGAAAAAAAATACGCGCAGGATATCGTAAATAAGCATGCGAGACAAAGTCTACCCACAAGAAAGCGGTGCCGATGTGGTGGCAGCGTGGGCAGCGAGATGAATTGCAAGGCTAACGGCGCGTTGAGGTGGATGTCAGCGATTGTTGCTGGCCACGGCTTTGTCTTGCAGTTTCACCGCGTAACAGAAGGCCTGGGAAGATAAGGGGGCTGAGCTGGCTGGCTCGGCCACAAGTCGCTTTCCGTTGCGTACAGTGACCATCCCAATGAGGTATAGCGGAAGTATATGTGGATCTCATGAGGGGGCTGCCACCAATCACAGCACCGAATCGTGACATGTTAGCCAGCCGCAAACAGCTGTTAGCAAAAGCGTGGGAGACTGGTGCCATCTATTAACAGATCGTGAGTTAGCACAAACAGCAAAGTTCTTCGATGGCCGCGACCGGTGCGCAAAGAGCACACAAGACGTACCACTCCATCCGATTGCTGCAACGTCTTACCACCCGAGCGAAGAGAAGATAAAGGCTTACCCACATTATCGTTCTCTGCAGAGGAAATGATCGAGATGGGCCCGGCCAAACCGGAAAAAAAAAGGAACCAAATGTGGTGGGTGGTGGTGGGACGGACGCCGCCGGGCCTAGTTGCATCATCCCAGCAACCAGCTGGTGCCAAGATGGGTGAATTGCTGAAACATTGCCAAAAGGGGCTCTGAGAGCCTTTTGTAAAGGGGCATCCAGCTCTTTTGAACATTCAAATCTCAAGGTGCAAGTCTTTGGCAATCCGTGTCGCCGCCAACTGACCCCACGCAACTGGCCCCGTTGGACCCTGCGGAAGGAAATGATGATAATAACAGGCGCCACTGCAGTCTTGTCCAAAGAGTGTGCCCCGCCATCACGGCAATGAAGTATGAAGCGTTGCGAAACAGCAGGTTTCTATTCTTCTCCTTCCGTAATAACCAGGTAAAACTCGGATCCCAGGACGCGAATCAGGTGGTGTGCGACAGGCTCGCCGCACGCATGGCCCTGGCCGTCTCGTATCACACAGGACAGGGCCCATGGGAAGAGCAGCCCGGCTGCCCGTGGATGGACCAATTCTTTGTGACACTTTCGCATATTGGGCACGAGTCTCCGTGAAATTGGTGCCCGTAATAAGAGCAGACCGATTGAAGTGATTCTTGCCTCGTCTTGCCGAATGATATGGGCTTGGGTGGCACACTCCACACAAATCGACCATGGTGGTGGTGGGCTGGGCCCTTGCAAGCAGTAGATAGGGTACCTGGAGTTACTGTAGGAGGGATGCACGCCTCGTGGCGGCCAGCGCAGTAGGTAGTTAGCGAAAAAGGGTCAAAAAAGGCAAGGTAGCGTAGCGCCAATGTTCGGATACTCGCGCGGGCACCCGGCCATTTGATGATTTCGTCGCTGGGCAGCACCAGCACACCTGAGATCGCGGGCGGCCGTGGTTGAGTCGAGGGTCAAGTTTTTTTCCACGTTTTTCACCGTGTTTTTCGTCAGGAAATACCAGCGGGCAGCATGCTGTTGCTGTCCCGCCAGCCGCTGGCCGCTGGTGATCGGTCCATGGGCAAACGGACGTGTTGTGGATATAAGTCGACAGCAAAGGTCAACAGCGTTCGAATGGCAGCGCTCGAAAGACGCCGCACCTGCAGAATTCCAACGGCAAAGAAGCGACGAGGGACACGAAAGAAACCGTCCAAAGAAAAACAAGAGATGTGGGAGGAAACCCGGAAGAAGCTGGGAGGAACGGGGGGAGGGGGCAGTTAAAGTGAGCAACGCTGTCTGGCTGGGTTTTGCTGGTGCTGGTGCCGGTGCGTGCTGGTGGTGCTGGTGGTGCTGGCTGACACTGGCACCGGCCCCAAACTGTGGCGACTTCAGTGGACGATGATGCCTGTGGACGGGAATTTAGGCGTCCATTTCGGGGCGCTTCAGGCCCTGTATCGACCACCTTCATCTTCAATTCCATGTCCACTCACCAGCCCGCAGCCACTGACGAGGCACGCACACGCACACGCACACACACACACCTCTTATTAATCTGACAACTGCGGTAGGCAGAACGCTTGGCGGGGAAGTCATGATGCGATAATACCTCGAATTTCCCATACTGCAGCTTCATTTGGCCAGCATTCGAATCATCCCTTCCCTCGCTCATTTAGTCCCCCAAGCCTCAACCCAAAACCGCCCCGGCACATTTCTACGGGAACTAGCGCAAGCGCTTCCGCACAAACACACTGCCTGACCCAAGCCACCAGCCACGACGACTTACAATTGGCGTTGGGTTTATTTTGTCCATGTCAAACAGCGAGTCTCCATCAATATTACTCCCATGACTAACGACACCTTGGACACCTTGGACACCCTCCTCAGCCTTGTCGTCTGCTTTCCTCCGCGTTATGGAGTGTGTGACATTGATTACCTAAGTCACGGAACAGTCAGCTTCCTCCCCAGAAGCAACCAAAGTCGCCATGGCCCATGAGCACCAAATCAACCCAAAACAAAAAAAAACAACAACTGCCTCGTTTCACGTCCTTCTGTTTTTCTGAACTTCGTCCGCCCTCGTCCCCCGTCGCCGAGCCCCTCTTTTCTGCGATATCGGCGCTTCATGCCGTGTCCCCGTGAATGGTTTGCTGGCCAACGGTGTACAAGTACGACGCCGACAGCACCAACGTTGGGCAATCCATACTCACGAAACCGCAAGACGAGTACAGATTTGTCCGATACGAGAAAAAACAGGAAAACATGCACATACTTGTGTTTCCCGAACACGTGATCGGATTTCCTCCCAACCCCTCTCAAACGCGTATATAATCCCTCCCCCGCTCCCAGATGGCAGCCGTCAATCTTTCTCTCCTGCATCATCCACAGCCAGCAACAACGGCAATGGCCAGACACTACCGCCCCAAACCGAACAAGACATCTTTTGTCATGGGGTCTTAGAATCTTTTGTTTCGCAGTAGTGTTGAGGCTCCCGCGTCTCTGCCAGCAGCGGCATCGAGCACCCCGCCTCCCCCGCCTCCCTTGGCCGCACACCGTTCTGTTGCACAACCCTCCGCGGTGATGTTGCAGGCAGAAGGTGCATCACAGATCCAATACTCGATCGCTCGCTTACGCAACAAGAGCATCAGTAAAATGGCGAAGCTTGTGCCTGGCTCACGGGAATGGGGCGGAGCGGATACACACTCTCTCTCCGCCTTGCTACTGTTCTAGTCTGCCCATGCCGCGATTGTCAGACCCGAGAACTTTGCGGCATTGATTACAATGTCGCTGCACATATTCGCCGATGTCATTTCAGGATACAGCCGGCGAACGGAACAAGGGGCGGCAGCAGCGGCGGGACGTGGCCGCACATCAGATATCTTGAATATCTGTATATGAAGCTAGTCCACGTCCGGGTCATATCAAACAGGTCTCAGCGGCTAAAGGAGGTCGTGGACTACGTCCGGACTGGGTATGAGCGGCAGACAGTCTTGAGAGCGCCTCACAGCAAGAGAGGCACTGCTGCAGGAGGCCGCGAAGGCGATCTAACGGGGTTTGATTATCGCCTTGACCCAGAGCCGTGGCCCGAAACCCCGCCTGGACATTTCGGAATGGCAAACTCGTCGCCAGAAAGCGACACATTCGACTTCAACACGCTCCGATCCCAGGACGAGGGAGACGAGGACGCATGCTTGTGGTCCTGTGGCTTGGTCGCTCCAGATGCCCAAGAAAGGGGGTGCAGACCAGGTAAGTACCTTTACTATTCCGTTACTTTTGAACCCGCGGAGCCCTCTGGATGGATATGGATGGTTATGGCTGTGGTATAGAAATAAATATTTTGCTCGCCTATAACCCTTGCTTCCTATACCAAGTCGTGAATGTTGTCTCTGTATACACTGTCTACCAGCTCTCTATTCCAATGTCTTGCTCAGGACCGGCCTATCCCGTAGCTTCTAGCACTGGCAATTGCAATGGCAATGTCATCTCTCCCGCAACATTAGCCTTGAAGGCTTGTGCTCCAGCATGCATTGCATCCCTCGCTTACGTGTGTGTCATAGCAGTGTCGGTGTGTCAACTAACAAGCACCCGAAGCAAGGCATCTTGACCGGTCAGCGCACTTGCCAGCCTGGTTTGCCCCTATGCATACACTTGCATACATACATACATACATGCAAAATAGTCTTGCGCGCCGAACTCGCCCGTCTTTGTGCGCGTGTGTCTGTATTTGTGTGTGACGCTATTCACACATGCAGGTTGCCGATAGCAGGCATCGCTGTCCATGACAAAGCATACGAGATGCATCATACTCACAGATGGTGCGTGCACCTGTGATTCAGTCACTCGGTCCGTCACTCGGTCAGCATTATTAGCTGCAAGTGCCCCAGATTGAGGTCCGGCTCACGTTTGCTAAGCCAGCCAAACTCACCTTCTCTGTTTGCCTTGAAAGAGATTCATGGCCTCAGTCACCCTTGGTCAGCCGTTTGCCAGTCGACGCCCGAGGCTGCTCTAGCTGGACAAACGCGGGAGAGCCTGTTTGGTCTTTTGGCCAAGGTCTGGCCATCAAATAAAGGCCGCACAATCACCTTGACGGCTTCCTGTCAACATCTTCTCTTTGCTTCCATACAGTACCTGACTCTCTCCACCAAGTCGAACTGACGAGAGCCTTTACTTTCAACGATCTGAAGCCACGCGGTTCTGGTCTCTTCCAGTTTATTACTCTCTTTCCAACCAAACTCGATATAACTTCCATCAATTCGACCAGCAAGCCCAGTGCCTTGAAAATGAACTGAGCTTCCTCTTTACGTGGAATTGAACAAATGCACGCCATCTTGGCCAAGGACTGGGCTCAGAATGAAGATCGAATCAAGACTACGTGGACGCACTTTACCGACGAAGAGAGATCGACTTGTTACCATTCAACTGTGATGTTTCAGGCGTGTACGGCCCTTATTCCGGGGCATCCGAATCCCGGGATGAATCCGTCTCTCGCGCCGGAGTGGTGCAAGATCCCCAAGTCCGATGCTCAGTATCTCTTCGACATGCTTGAACTAAGAGCAACTCGCAGTCTATATCAACAAAACTTTTGCTCCTTCAAAGGCTTCGAGTCGGACTATTCGCACGTTGTCCAGATGATCAGCAAGGGCCAGGTCAACCTCGAGGAGCAGCCACCCAACAGCCGCAGGGTCTTTGTGGGCGACAGGCTGGACGGGGCAGTCGTTGATATTGCCACTCATACAACCCGGCTTCGAGAATATCCTCAACATGGCCATCATACCGTCGGAGTTCGTGCGCTTCCAGAGGCGGTTGGTGACCTTGTCATCATGCGACAGCGGGTGTTCTTGAGAAGCATGGTTTACTTGGTTTCTGAAATTCTGGAGCGGGATCCAAATTCATCGCATGTCAGCAAAAGTGCAGACACCAGATTTGCAGGCTTCATGCAGGCTTCAATCAGGCGAAGTGCCCTGCCCAGCGGTGTCGAGCAATCGAAGCGAACAAAGATGTTGCTTCCGGGACTCATCTCGCAAGCTCTTAGCTTCGTATTCGCAGCAGAGGAAGCCAATGGTATGTTAGAATCATGCCTGATGTATTTCTTTGATTCCATTTGGCGATTCCTTCGCAGCGAGCCGGGGCAACCAGGGGACAGTAAGCGCCGGAGGGCAACCAAGGTCGGTGCGGCATTTTTCGATTGCGTAAGCGACAAGACCAAAATCCTCTGCATGTGGAATTACATCATCGAGCTCTTGTGTCTGCTACATTCAAATTTCGACGAAGTGGCATGTCGGCACATGGTGCTTCAGCAACTATCGAATGCGACCAGGCTGACATATGCCCATATGCACGTCCTGTTTCGGCGCGAGCTTCACATCCACATCGCAAAACCTGTTAAAAAAGTCAAAGGAAGCCAAAAGAATCATCCAGCCCAAGGGTCTAAGCTGCAGCACCTCTATTCTCTAGCCGAGCAGCAAGCATTTGCCGACAGCTCTTCCGAGATCCAGCACAAGCTCCTCAGCTCTCCGCCGTCATCCCATGATGGGATCAACTGGAGTAACGAGGCCCTTGGCGCGCTAATGGCGATTATCCTGTTCATTGACGATGTGGCCGAGGTCTTGAACATGCCATCGTTTCCGTGGCCAGCCAATGGTGAGGTCATGTCTCAGTTTGAACATGTCAGCGTTCGAATGTCCCAGGCTCGGCCTCATTTCGATATGAAACAGCCGTCGTCGCTAGAGACTATTTCCGAGAACATGGCCTTTATCAAGTCCTCTCACGCGAAGCTTGACGCATGCACTCGGAAGCACGCCGGCGACACATTGCTGGGCGCATACGAGGCGGTAGTCAATAGTTGTCTGCTGGAACTCAAGTCGCAGCTCTCGAAGGAGACGCTAAATGCACAAGCCCATGTCCCTGTCGAGTCGCCGTCCCTTTCCGAAGCCCAAGTCGAAGCTCACGAGGGGGTGTTGAACATTGAGGCGAGGGAAGAGGTGATTCCGGGTGCGGCTGCAATTGAAACACGCCGGATTTTAGCCTCTGTCTTGGAAGATGATGCAAAAGATAACATGGTCTCTGATTGCTTCTTAGCGGAGGAAACCAAGGGCGAGCAAGAGGTGAAACCGGTTACTGTCGATATCCAGGAGACTGCAGTCTTGGTGTCCATCTCCGAGGTGGAAGATGACGAGATATATTTGGCCGAGGCTTGCCCTGAGAGCACTGAGAAAGCTCCAGCATCTTTGGATATCGGGTTGAATGAAGAGGCAGACTTGGCCATGCCTTGTCCAAAGACGGCTCCCAAAGCTCCAGTAGCATTCGATATCGAATTGGAGGAAGAGGTGAAAACAGCCGATGGTTCTACCGAAACTGCTTCGATTCTGAAACCTGTGCTAGAGGAGGAGGCAGAGGAGGATGTGATAGAAGTTCCCTTTAGGACCGACGACACGTCTAATCCTTGTACTCCCGTCTCAACGGCGCAAAATTTCGACTTGTCGAAAGCAAAGGCAGAGCCCAGAGGGCAACCACAGTGCCGTGCACCGTCTTCCGAGGAAGAGCTTCCTCGAACACCTGGAGCGGTACAAGCCAACATTCCTGCTACGAAGAAAAGAATCGCCGTCAGCCCTGCAACCGCACAAGTCTTTGAAAACCTGTTTGACAGGTCCCTTTCGCGCGCTGGGCTGAGCTGGGCCGGGTTCGAGACGGCCATGGCGGAGCTGGACTTTCGCATCACACCGAGGGGGGGGTCCAGCATCCGGTTTGAACCGCCGGCGAGCCTCGGGCTCCGGCGCTCTCTGACAATTCACAGGCCTCATGGATCTCGGTCGGAGGGGTTCCGGGCCCTTAGTCTTCGTCAAAGACTGAATCGGGCCTTTGGATGGGATGAAGACACGTTTGTGTCGAGATAGAAGGGAAGGAGATGGGCGTTTGTACTTTGCTTGAAAGGCTGCAACTATTCTGGGTGTCGTTTGCCGCTTCTGTATCTACTGTGATAATACAAGGGGAAAGGGGAGTTGAAGCTATTCTAGACATCATTTGCTATTTCTGTATCTACGGGGGATATTACAAGAGACATGGTGAAACAGGTGGCGTTGGATTGGGCTTGGGTCCGGGAATTGTGCATTGGACCATCCGATTTGACCAGCATTACAAGTTGTAAATTTGAACTGAAATTTTCTTTTGATAAATGAACGCCTTCAAAATTATGAGTTAAAGGAGAACAGAAAAGACACGCGCGCTATCCAAACATGGTCAAAGACTCAAAAGAATAACAACGAACCAGCGAGGGAAAGGTAATCTTGACCAGCCCCAAAGAGAAGTATCATGATGATGATGTCCTCTGTCATTACCCCAGAGACGGACTCGTATACCGGCACAGACAGCGCCCTCCCGCAGTCCGGACATCCGCCCTCCCCTGCGCATCGACGCACACCGGCTCCCCGATGGTCGCGTTCTTGTACCGCACCACCTCCACATCCCCCGGCCACGGCCCGTCCCCCAGCCTCCGCATCGGCGCCGTAAACGCCCGGCCCCCCCGGCGCCGCGTCCACAGCGTGGCCCGGAAGACGACCCCCGCATACTTGCAACGCGCCGCCACCCGGTCGCCCGACGCCGACGTCACCGTCGCGTTGGCCGGATACGCAAACATGAGCCGCTCCGTCGGCCGGTCCGCATCGAGCAGCGTCGCGGGTAGGTTGGCGAAGCCGGCACCGGAGACGTGGTAGCCGCCGCCGCCGCCGGCAGCACCGGACTGCCGCAGCGTCCAGCGAAACGTGGTGCGGGGCGGGGGGGAGCCGGGGCCGCCGGTGGCGGCGGCGGTGCAGCGCCAGGTGGAGGCGCGCGAGGTGCAGCCGGTGCTGTTCTCGCGGAGGTACGTGTCGAAGCTGTACGTTCCGGCGGGGAAGACGGCGGCGGGGGAGGAGGAGGCGGATGATAATGTGCTGTAGTTGACATTGCTTTTTTTGGCGAGGGACGAGGTCAGGCTTCGGTTTCGGTTTTCCGGGAGGAGGCTTTTTTTTTGGGGGGGGGGGTTGAAAATAGACTTACCCGTTGCTCAGGCCGACGGCGAGACCGATGGCGAGACCGGTCACGACGGCCATGAAGACGCCGACGATCAGCATGAACCGACACCGCTGCCGCCGGTGGTCCAGCCACTCCGTGTCGTCGGCCGGCTTCTCGCCGTCGGCCATCTTTTGCAGCGCGAGCACCGAGGCGGGCGGGCTGTACGGCTCGCTCGGCTCCGGCGACCCGGTTGCGGCGCCGGTCAGCTTGAGCGGCGACGGCGGGGTCGAGGACGGGTACAGGGAGCTCTCGGTGGGGGACGGCAGGTTGTGTGACGACACCGGTGATGTCCCGCCGGGGGGCAGGCTGCGCCGGGCGCTCTTTTGTGGCACGCGCAGCGGTGGCCGGGGCACGGCGCGGTGGTACTCGCCGGTCTCGGTTCGGCGCGGGAGCGCCGCGACGCTCATGACGGACACCCGACAGCTGGCAGGCCCGTCCCAGTGGGGTTGCCGGTGCTGTGACATCGGAGACGGATAGTTCGCAAGTGGCTGCTCGGCGGGCGTGTCGTTTCTTTCCTGCCTTGGAGAGACCTACTCAGCTTGAGAGAGAGAAGCAAGGAAAAGATGGTAGAGAAGGCGGGAAGAGACAAGAGGAAAGATGCCGACCTAGTTTTACAAAGAGCTTACGAGATTGAAGATTGGCCGAGACCGAGACAGTAAGAAAAGAAAAAAGGAGGTAGATATGAATCTTTGGACAGGCTGGTCGATCTGTACAAGAATATAAAGGAGAGACACGGTCCGAACCATCCAGCAATAAATAGACTTGGCAAATATCTCCATGCCAGACTCAGACAACAAAATCTCCTTGTACAACCGGCCAGTTGGAATGGCAACACTTCAAGCAAAAACTGAAATACACTACCGAGGCTAAAGACCAAGAAAGAAGTCTGTGAATCCATCATCCGTCCAAGACATTGGGTAAACTGCAAAAAGAGGGCAGCAACTTCGATAGCGGGGGATGGTCCAGGGCAAGGGCAAGGCTGTGTCTGTCTGTCACTAGTGAAGATGTCCGGAGAAACAAAGCAAAGGATATGTCAACTAGTAAACTGTGGCTGATGTTTAAACGACGGCCCGTGTTCTTTGGCATAAAACGTCGAGACATGTCCTATGTGAATGTTATACAGACAAGACCGCAGAGACATGCATGCCATCCGGCTCACGTGTTGCCCATAGTAGAGAGTGCAAGCTGTTCCTGTTTGTTTTTTCTTAACATCTTCTCTCATTTGTAATAAAGACCCCTCACAACCTTCCCTGTAGAGGGGTTCCTTGTCTTGTGTCTTGTTGCAATGGACTTGGTTGTATTGCTTGGACGCCAAGGGGCATCTAGGCGCCCTGCATTGGTGTCTTTTGAGACCCTGTTTCTATATGCAGTTGGTGTCTCCCCCTCAAATAGAAACTGACCCGTTTCTTGCTTTTTTCGTCCGCCATTTATTACTATTATTTGCTTTTTTCTGGAATTTAGTCCCCTTTGTCCCTGCCCAACTAGAGTCTAGTAGGTACTAGCAGCAACATGACGACATTCAACTATGAAGCCTGCGACATTCATTGAAAAAGAAGAAAAAATAGAGAGAAAACATCACAGGTCCGAGTCTTTTGTATAGTCACACGTGTTTTCTTCCCGAGTCACGTCAGCATCATAGTACTTGCCGTTGTAAGTTGTGCGGCATGCCCTAACTATAACCTCGTATCCAGTACGTGCATAGAGACATAGATATATATCTAGAGTGGCCATAACCCTCTTCAGGAATGATACTCATGCCTTGGTTGGTAGTCTTGTTTGGTATTGTATTTCTGTTCAAAAACTGCGAAAATGCCCGCCATACATGCAGATAGATAGATAGATAACACACATATGCAGGTACATAGAGACGGATGCGTCTCCTCTATCGTCGTCCAGCCAGCCTCACTCCTCACATCGTTTATACAGTTGCAGCCTCAGGCTGGACATACTCGGGTGCCTCCAGCGACTCACCCTGCTCTGTCCACACTGCGGCGAGCTCCTTGTCGATATCTTGTCGCCTTTGCTTCCACTCGTCAACCTGGGCCAGTCTCTCACGAATCTCCTGTAGCTCCTTCTCCACCTGCAGCTTCTCCCGCTCCGTGCCGATGCGCTCGAATTCCCACTCGTCGCCAGTCTCGCCTTGTCCGAGAACCAGGTTATAGGTATGGTACTTCTTGAGTGATGCGCGAGTTGAAATGGTGATGAGGGCTGGGGCGATGCACGTTAGCAAGGGAGGTCCTCGACACTATACAGGTTAAAAACAAGGTCAACTCACTAATACCCTTCTCCTTGCACATTTCGTAGAGAAGTCCCTCAACATCGCTGGAAACGGCGCTGGTTCCCTCGTCGATGATGGCGTACTTGGGCTCATGGTACAGCAAGCGAGCAAAACCCATCCGTTGCTTCTCACCGCCACTAAGCACATCCTTCCACTCCTTGCGCGTATCCCAGCCGCCCTCGCGGTCGGGTAGGTAACCCAGCTTAGCCTCGTCCAGCACACGCTTCAAGTCATCCTCCGACTTGCGCTTCAGACGCATGTCCAAGTGGCCGTCCGGGTAGATGACCTGGTCGCGGAGAGTACCGGGGCTGAGATACGGCCGCTGGGGCAAGAACATGACGCCATCCTCGCCAATGTTCTTGGGTCGGCTGACCAGCCCGCGGTAGACGGGCCAGAGGCCAGCCAGGACTCTCGCAATGGCCGTCTTGCCCACGCCGTTGGGACCGGAGATCAACAGGTGCTCGCCGCTTCGAACAATCATGGAAAGCGAGTCGACCAACTCATCGCCGCCCTGTGGCCACAGACTGGGGGCAACTATGGGGACCTGCTCGAACCTGACACCGTCAAAGCCCTTTTGGATGGTTCCTTGGACGTCAGAGAGCGAGTAGAGCTCATTCTGGGCGTTGCGCAGATAGTATGCGTCGGCATGAACTCGGTGTAGAGTAGAGATGAGCGTGTACACGCGGCTGGTATAGCCGGCAAGCTCAGCCAGATCCTTGATCGAGTACATCATGCGGCCGCCTGCATCAGCAAGCGAAAGCATGAGCCGCTTGTTCGTGATGAAGTCCTTCATTCGGTTACGCTCACGGCCACCCTTCTGAACATGGTCTACCATCTCTGAGAGTCCTCCCACGCCACCCCAAGCCGGCAAGAAGACGGGCAGCGAGGCCAGCAAGTAGCCATACGCGCTCCAGCTATACTTGAGGATAAAGTCCTCCAAAATGTTGTAACGGATCTTGAGCATATAAATGCCCTCCATCCAGCTCTTGAGTGACTTGTACTCCTTGTTCAGGAATATTTTTTCCGTGTCGGCGCCACCATAGAACGCGACTTCTTCGGCGTTGGCAATTAAACGAGCATGGAGACTACGGAAGTCGCCCTCTTTCCGGCCTTCTACAGCCTTGAGTTTTCCAAACGGCGGTGATAATCTGCGAAGGATACTTGCGGTCAGGAAATAGTTGCTCATCAGACCAGTCAGGGCTAGAGGCCCCAGTGATCGGTATAGCTGGAAGTTGAAGACGCAGAGATCGATAAAGGGCTTTCCGAGAGACGAGTACAGGTTTGCAGCAGCCGCGCAGAAGAGAGTGAGATCTTGTGTGATGAATTGATCGGCTCCTTGACCAATGCCGCCGTCGAGATTTGATAGCTTATAGTAGTTCATGTTTTCGTTGAGATACAGATCGTGGATATATCTTGTTAGCCGTGTGCGAAAAGCAATAGACACCTTGGATTCGAGGAACTTGATGGCGGCGTTGGTGTAGGATGCGAATCCTCCAAGGCCGAGCCACTGTAGCATACTATTAGTCAAGTCTATGTGGCTAGAGCGACAACCAACCAACCTTGGCGATACCCCAGGCAAAGGCCTTTCCGTTTCCTGCAACCAAGTCGCGAACGATTTCGCCATCTAGACGTGCGACAACAAGGGATAGGTAGGTCCGAAGCATGAGGAAGATGCCATGGCTAAGTAGCAGACCGGCTTCTTTGCTGGTCCAGCGAGGAATCATGATGCTCATGAGGCTGAGGAACTGGTGGAGGAAGGCCAGGTTCAGGCCTGGCCTTGTCTGGGCTGAGGGCACCGCGGCGTCAGCCAGGCCAGAGACACGAGGAGGGTTGAGGAAGAGCCGTCGGTGGGCCTCAAAGGTCAGCGGTTTGGTGGTGTTGATTGTGACTTTGGAGGTGCCCTGCTTATACGGGACGTAGATGGTGCGGGAGCCATCGTCGTTGTGCAGCCACGAGTTGGTGCGGACCAGCTTGCGGCCCTGCTCGTGCTCGTGGGAGCTCCTCCGCCACCAGCGACGGGTGCCCTCGGCGCCGACGAGGAGGGAGGCGATGAAGGCGAGCGTCGCGAGGATGCGAGTTGCGCGGGAGCTGTGGCGGAATCGCGACTTGGCGGCGCCCGTCCACTTGTCCAGGAAGGCGGCGATGGCCTGCTCGGCGGCGGTGCTGCGCAGCGTCGACTGCGCAGCCATGGCAGCGACGGGTGGTGACAGCGAGGTGCGAGGTTGGAATGCACCAGGTGAAGGTGGCGAGAGAGGTGGCGGGAAGCCTCTTAGAAGATGACGACAATGGTCAGGGAGGACGACATGGGTCCTGGTCTGCTGGGCACTTGTGACGATGACGATTGGCGCAATCTAAGGTGGGCGAGTGAGTCGACGATGAACAAAATGCGTCGTCTGGGGATTGAAGCTGCTGATGATGCCACGACGGAACGTGATTTGTATGATGTGATGGTAATCGAGATGGGCCAAAGTCAATTGGTCAGAAGGTGATGGCGGTGCTCTTGTTGGCGAACGGCAGACATGTGAACCCAAGCTAGTTACAGACTATCCGAGGCATGTCAGCCAGACAAGTCAACCCGGGACCCACTGAATTCTGACTCTGGGTGGGGACGTCCAATCCGGGGCAAGTCACATGATTCTGGAGAAGCTATGCAGGCTGTCTGCCTTTTGCTTTCTGCAGCTGCAGTTTTGCCATCTTGCAGATGTCGAGGCAGGCAGTCAGTCCGAGAGAGGGGTTTGTGCTAGATGCTGATCTGGACTCGGTGGCGAGAAGTTGTTTCCTTTTTTTTTTTTGTCTTTTTTATTATATTTTATTTTATTTTCGTTATTTGTTTTTTCTTTCCTCAGAACCACCTTCCAGAAAGCACTCGGCCCATCGGCCCTCCAGGGTAAGACCAAGACCAATTAATCCTCGTACACGGCCAAGCCTCTGTACCAGTATCAATGCTGCAGCATCTTCAACAGCACGCAATCACTTACTCCATCGTATGGCAAGCGCTTGGCTACCACAGCCCAGCCAAAATCCGACCAATCACCCAACTCAGAACCGACCGATTCGCGGTCCTGATTCGTGATCGAGGCCTTGTATTGGCGGCATTTTTGCTCCGGACCGGACGTCAATGCCACAATGGTCCATGGAAACCGGGCTGCGCACCCGCACTAAAGTGCCTCTGCCATCTGCACTTTGCGTACCTGCTTGGTCCAAAAGCGCTGTGCCATATCACCTCTGCCCAACGGGACTTGACCCAGGAAACCCTGCCATGGTGGTTACCAAGTTGGCACAATGCATCCAACGACTTTGACTGGACGCTATCCTGCCTGAGCAGCTCCTGTTAAAGTGGCATCAGGAAAGCCAGGCGCCAAGAGGGCCAATCAAAGTGGCGACGAGACTCTGATGGAGTCAACGTCGCAGCCAAGCTGCCTGATACTGGGAAAATGGCAGCGGGCGAACATTCTTCTGCATGCAAAGGTCAGCCAAGCCCAAGAAATGTAATTCGTACACTGTCAAGCAATGCAGGAGGACTATGCCTGCCTGTTTCGCCAGCCGACCACCAACATTGCTCACCCACCTCGACCCCTCTGTACTGTATTCACATGAGACCGATCCCCCACCGCTGGCTGGGTTGGGGCTATGGAGGACAATGCGGCCCGGGCCAATCTACGGAATCTTTCTTCACAGCTCGGCAGGCTAGTTATTAGTTAGTTACCAGTGGCCCCCCGTTGAGGGTTGTGTCTGAAGGGCCAAGGCGTGGTGGATGAGTCAGTGTTATTAGCAACTGGACTACAGATTATTAGGTACGAACTAATGACGGGTAATAATGTATCCAAAGTAACGAAAGGGTGGCGCCGGGAGGGCTGCCTAGCTTTATTATTTAGCCATACTTATTATTGTAGCACGGGCAGGTTGCTTGCAACTTGCACACGAGGTCGCACTGCAGCATCTCACGCAAGGGCGTCATCGGATGCCGGAGGAACAGGCCTGGAAGGTGAGGATGAATGTGGATGCGAACAGGTTCGTAGATGAGAGCAAGGCGCAATATATGTATGTAGTGTGCAGGATGCAGAGCAGAGGGCATATGGCCTTTGGCAGGTGGTTTTTGATGCTGGCCATTGATTGCCTGTAACGGTAGTGGAGGACAAGGGAGGTACTAATAAAGGCAGGAGGTACATACATGGGGTCACCTACGAATTACAGCAGTGTGAGTGTGCTGAAGCCAGCACTCTATTACTGTACCAGCACTCTATTACTGTACCAGCACCGAACTGCACGGCCAACTCCTTTTTTTGTCCCCCAATGGGAAATTAGCAAGACTCGATTTTTCCCTTGATCCCTCCACTCGTGGAACCCCCCGGCTCAAGCTGCAATTTACATCAGCTGTACCCCAGGCGCCGCTCAGGGGAGAAGCCGGTTCCTTTCCAGCACATGGAGTGCCTGGAAATTTTTGGAGCGGCCCTGGTTCGCGGGAGCTTGGGCACTGGCCTATCAGTGTCAAGCCCTGTAGGTTAATCTCATGGCGAACCCCACCCACACCGACCAGGCCCCCCCCCGCTTCATGCCTGTTGCCAGCAGCGAGCTGACCAGAGGTACAATGAGCGGGCTGGCAAAAGACCAGGCCCCAGCACATACAAGGTTCGCGTCCGGTCCCAGCGCTGACCATCTAACGTTAGTTGAGATGGCAACTGACCGGTACTTATAACCAAACTGCCTACTTATCTGCTAGGTAGGTTGCAGATAGGGATAAGATCGATGCATTGCGTCTCCTTATTCCCTCGTCTGTTGATGTACGAAAAGTACCAAGCAACCCGTGCACCCGCTCGCTGTACGCTGTCAACCGAACTACCTACTAACCTACATACCTACCTAACCAACTAACTAGTACCACTAATGTAATACACATGTACTAACTCAGGTACCTAATACAGGCCAGGCATTCCGCCCCGTCCCATCATCCATCTCAGTCAAAGTAACTAATTAGTACCTCCGGACCACGGGCCACGGGCCACACCCAGCCAGCCAGCCCGCCAGCCAGCCCCAGCTCTCCGTCGCGGACACATGCACTGGCTCGCTCGCCTCCTGCGCCTGCCTGCCTGCCGCTCTCTTGCTCTGCCTCTGCCTCTGCCTGCTGCCTCTCAAACCTCCTCTATCCATCCCGCCCGCTCCACGGGCCTCTCGTTTTCCTGGCGCCACGAGCCTCCTCCTCCATCCATCCAGTCAACCTCCGATACGCACGCCCGCTCCCCTGCACCATCTCGCGCCTCCGCCTAGTGGCCGTCGTTGTCGTCGTCGTCGTCGTCGCCCCCGTCGCCCATCATCAAGACTGACGCAGACGCTGCGCTTTTCTTTCCTGGTCGCTGAGCTTGGGCTTGTTTCCACCAGCCCACCAGCTGCCATTGGCTTGACCTAGCTAGTTAGGCGCCCCCCCCGAATTAATCTAGGCTTCACGCCCTCGACGACTCGATCCTACTTCCGCAGCCTCCAACGCGACCAACATATCGCCAGCTACCGTCGTACTTTTTCATCGCCACCGTCTTTCTTTTAGCGAAAATTCCCGCTCCCAGACATCCCATCTTGACAATTCCCCACCGCCCTTGGCACGGCTGGCTCTCTTACCCGCCTACCTCGGGCTTGGACTCTTGCGCCCTTGTCCAGCCCGATTGCTTGTTGATGTGAGTGTTGACCCCTTTCCAAACCCTACTCTTGCTGTGCCTCGCACTCGTCGCGGCATGCCACCAACGGAGCCGCTTAATGCCCACTGGTTTATATTGTCCATTGCATATTTCTAACCTCTCGTGCCTGGTCTAGCATTCAGCGGAAATACTCTGCACCAACGCGCGCAGTCGTCTATTTCAACCACCGATGCGAAACCTGATACGGCCATAAACAAAGCCACAATCATGGGAACCGAAAACAGCGACACGATAATCTCCGAGGAGGCCGGCTCCGCTCGCCAAAGCCAAGGCATGCTCAAAGTCCCTTCGAGATCCTCTTCACAGCAAAAAGTCCAAACAGCGCCATCGGCTACCGGTCGCAGCAGCAGCAGTGGTCGGTCCAAAGAGTCCAAGAAAAGTTATACCGACATTCAGAGGAATGGTTCACTAAGCGCTACGCACCAAGCTGGTGATAATGATGCCGCCGGCTTACCGGGTAACTCACAACCCAGCTCACCCTCTACCAGCGAGCAGAAGCAAAGAAGGAAGAAGGGAGGTCTACTTGCTCTCCTCGGCTGCTGCGGTGTTCCGGATGATGAGGATAAGAATAATGTTCACAAACTAAACAAACTCCCTCAACGGCCGACCACGGCGAAATCTCGATCCCAAACCTCGCAGGACCAGTATGCCCGCAACTCAAATGAAAAGTCCAATAACACGGCTGCTGCTCCGGACCAACAAGCCGCAGCTAGCGGATCTCAGGATGTCATTGTGGAAGAAGCCATTACACCTCAGGAGAGCCCGCCTGCTGTTGCCGTCGAGCCTCCTAGTGCGCCACAATCGGCCGTCGGAGGCAATTCCTCCAACGGCGACGACATCGATATGCCTGACGCACCAGAGGAAGCCCACGAGACGCCGCTCGTCGAACCATCAGAAGAGCCTGAGGAGCGAAGTGTGCCTCCCCCACCACCCGGGCCAGCCGTCGCAACAGCTGTCCCTCTTCCCCCTGCCAATGCTGTGGAGGAGCAGCGCAAGTGGCTACTGCCGCCCATTGCACCTGAGCACAAGGGAAGAAAGTGCCTGGTTCTTGATCTCGATGAAACCCTCGTACACAGCTCATTCAAGGTACGCATAGCCGCACAATGATCTCTTTCTCTATGCAATGCTAACAAGTCACACACAGATCTTGCACCAAGCTGACTTTACAATACCTGTCGAAATCGAAGGCGCTTATCATAACGTATACGTCATTAAGCGACCTGGCGTAGATGAGTTCATGAAGAGAGTGGGCGAGCTGTACGAAGTCGTTGTTTTCACCGCGTCCGTCTCCAAGGTACATCCAAGAACTATTCCACGTGTATCCCCTGCCTGCCTTGCTAACCTATCAATAGTATGGTGATCCTCTATTAGACCAGCTTGACATTCACAACGTCGTCCACCACCGACTCTTCCGCGAAAGCTGCTATAACCACCAAGGAAATTACGTCAAAGACCTGTCACAAGTCGGGCGTGACCTCAAAGATACCATCATCATTGATAATTCGCCAACATCCTACATATTTCACCCCCAACACGCCGTTCCCATCAGCAGCTGGTTCTCTGACGCCCACGATAACGAACTGCTGGACCTGATTCCCGTTCTCGAGGATCTCGCTGGCTCCAAGGTTTCGGATGTCAGCCTCGTTCTCGACGTCACTCTTTAAACATCAGAAAAAAGGCCTCCTCACAAGCAGGAAAAAGAAGAAGAAGCAACTTGTACTTTTTTTTTTTTTGGCATTTTTCCATTCTTCCTTTGTCATTCAAAATAACCTTTTGAATCCTTATTTTATTACATCTCTGCAGAGCTTCCGATGGGAAATTACAGTATTCCATTCATAGCGCAAGGCGTTTTTTGGTCCGACGGTTTCTCTTCTTTCTCCTGGTGTCTTTTTTTTCCCCTACGTTTTCTTCCTGTGGTAGAAAGCTTCGTCGCTGGTCTAATGCATACACGGGGATCAGAAAGAGAGAAGAACGACGAACAAGGAAGAGGAGGGTGAAAGGCAGCAGGTGGTATTTGAAAAATTTCTTTGTTCCTTTTTATGTGTTTTTTGTCATGTCTTTCTATTTCTCTTTCTGTTGGACGCTACGGTTGAAATGCAGAAAGACTAGCGGAAGTGGGAAAGCAAAAAAAGATACCTCTTACTATACATAGTTGCCTCAAATTGTAAATCTCTTCCCATATTGTGATGTCGAATATTGAAGCTGTTGAACGATTTGCATTGCTCTGACCCTGTGTGTCTAAGCAGCGTCTATCAATGGTGTGGGAAGATGGCCCATCATTTATGGGCGAAAGCTTTGTTTCATTGCCGATTTAATACTCTTGATCCTGTTTGGACGAAAAAGAAAACAATTCTTCATCTGCATTTGCAACGTGCATTTGCATAAGGATTCATGCAACATGCACAACCCTTCCCAAAGGGGTAAGGAATACAAACCTACCGGAGTATTATTCTGCCGATTTCCCGGCCCAGACCTTTTCTGGTGCATGTGGCCTCAACTTGGCTGGGGCGGGCCTTACCAGAGGTATAGTTGCGTTAGCTCGCTCAGTCGCACGATCCCTCCTTGTCCATCCCCCTCGGTACCCAAAATCGATCAATCCTGCAGCGGTTCGTCGACTTTGGCCTCTTCTTTCATCCTTTCGCTCCTTATTTCTCCGGTTCTTTCCACAACATATAATGGTACGTCCCACGAACAGCGAACAAGCCGATTGAAGGGGGGGGGGGAGGGGCGTATTTCGAGGCGATGGAACACACCGGTGGCTTCTTCGTCGTCGCGTGAGGGCCAATCGCTGTCGCATCCCCCACTCTCCCTCTTGAGATGATATCGTCGCGCACATCTGTAGATTGGAGGGGCCGCGAAAACTGCGAAGCTAACGTTTTTCCGGGGGGGTTGGGATAGTCTTCTCCTCGCGCTTCGTCGCCTGAAGGCGCTGCCACGGGCGCCAGCCTCAACCGCCCGTCGTCGCCGACGCCGCCTGGCGGGCCCCGAACGGCCATCCGCCGCCGCGCCGCGGCCGACCAGAAGGAGAAGATTGCCAATGCCCGTCCTAGCAGCACCCGCTCGGCCGGCGCCGGCGGCTCCAGCAGCACCATGTTGAGTACGTCCCCATGTCCCTGCCCAGGCCCCTTATCGGCCTCGGCGTCTTGTGCAGCGTCTCCTGAACGAAATTCCCCCCTGGATGGATGGCTTGGAATGTGGTGCTTGTCTTTTTTCTATTTATTAGATCTTTGTTGGCCTGGAGGGGGGCACACTTGTTGTGTGCTGTTCTGCACTACTTGGGTCTGTTGCCGTGGCGTTGAGTGATTGCTAACATGTTTTGTCATAGGACTCTACACTGATGAGTCTCCCGGTCTCAAGGTCGACCCTGTCGTCGTTCTCGTTCTTTCTCTCGTCTTCATTTTCAGCGTCGTTGCTCTTCACAGTGCGTATCATTGGCGGTCTTCCGGCTGACCGGGTCAGTCTAACAAGGTGCTGCAGTTATTGCCAAGATTACCCGAAAATTCTCGAGCTAAATGGCGATTCGGGATATGCGGTAGAGGACAATGGGCAAGACGGCGGGCAAAAGAATTATGGGATGTGCGGCTGTGCGGCTGTGCGCTGGCTAGTCGCCGTGATGGGGAACCCGGGAACGTGTTGATTTTTCCCAATGCTGATGTGTGGAAAATGTCGTTTGGGTGAACTGTTACGATAATTCCTATGTTCTGGGCAGCTACAAGGGGTCTCTGACGTCAGGCATTGGCTTGTTCTGGCTGAGGCTCGGCATGTTGTATTATACCAATGAAAATGTATAGACCTAGGGCCAATGTGATGTGATGGCATGGTTCGGTTATCCCCTGTGGGTGCTGCCAACAATATTGTACGGTAGCTGGCAGGGAATTGCATAGTGCCATATTTTACAGTTTTTGTATAATCTTGAATTGGGCGAGGACAAGGTGAAGCATACGTATGCGCAGCTGCACAGCCGAGAGTAGCTCCAAGAAAAACAAGGCTGCTGGAATGGAAATTGTTGGTTATGTTGACATGTGGAGTGTAGTTCTTGTGGCTATTTTCGTACTTTGTATTCGTAACGTATCTACCTAGGCAGCAGCCGTTGAGCATAAATCGTTCTATTCAGCATATAGCGTAGTGGAAAGGAGATGGGAGAGGCTTGGGGGGGCGTTGAGGCTGGCGCTAGTGGAAGCTCTGTTTATTTAGTAGGCTGATCAAGGAACTCGGAGAGGAGTGTGTTGGTGATTGCAATACGCGTATTCGTGGGCCTTTTTTTTTTTTTTTTTTTTTTTTTATTTTTTTATTCGTTTTTTCGTAAACTAGAGTGGTTTGCTTCATGCAT
>JANZYN010000167.1:0-53825 GCA_025583755.1 Cordyceps tenuipes
CCCCCCCCCCCCCCCCCCCCCCCCCCCCCCCCCCCCCCCCCCCCCCCCCCCCCCCCCCCCCCCCCCCCCCCCCCCCCCCCCCCCCCCCCCCCCCCCCCCCCCCCCCCCCCCCCCCCCCCCCCCCGGGAGCTGCTGTGATGCGACGCCAAACGGCAAACCCGGGACGGGCAGGAACCGTTGATGGACGGGCAAACGTTTGGGCTCTTTTCGGGGGCGGTTTTTTGTCGTGGTTTTTTTGACATGTGTCGTGGCAAAAAAAGAGCGGCATTGCTGGGGGCCAAGGGCATAAGATATGCAGAGAGGGGGGTCCTGGAGATACCAAGTCGTAGTAGATGGGGGCATGAAATAGCATAGATAGGAGCAGATAGGGGGGGGGGACAATGGATTGTGAACACTTAGTAGTCTCTGGCGCAGCGCTGTCACATCGAGGGGCCGGGGGGGAGAGGTTCGGATCGGGACGGAGAGGGAGAGAGAGAGGAACGATCTTGTTAGGCAACGTGTTGGAGAGGGAAGGGGTGGGAAGGCGACAAGGCAGCAAGATGAAATGGAAGAAAACGGTTACGAGAAAACGGTTGGGGGGGGGTGTGGATGGGATGAGATTACGGTCAAGAGAGTGCGAATGGATGAATGCCTGGGCGCCTGGCGTCGATGCGGCGATTGAGTATGTAGATAAGGCGTGGGAACCTTTTTGTGGTTGTTTGTCTGGGGGCGGTCTGATAAGGAGGAGGAGGAGATGATGATGGAGAAGGCAGAAAATCCGGGGATGGTGGCCTGAGTCACAAGGCCGTCAGATTTGTATACAGTATAATTCATCCCCCTATGGCAGCTTGCCTTGATGTAAAGGAGAAGGAGTCGGCTTCTTGTACTTGACGTATGAGGAAACTCATGGCAATGGACATGGTCACTTATTGGCCTTTGGGTCTTGATGACAAGACCGCCCAAAGTATGCAGGTAGGAAATAGTTATAGGGTAGGTTGCGGTTGGGTAGAGATGCAGATTGGCATATTAAAATGGCGGGATTTTCGGGCAATTCTTTTGCGCCATTTCTTTGTTTGTCGTCTTCTGCAGGTGAGCACACTCATCTCGACAATGAAGTCAAGGTAAAAGGGAAAAAATGCTGCACGGCAAACAGGCTGGCTTCAGCTTCACGGGACGGGCGGTGTAAGTGCCTCGCTCGCATTGGTAGACGGTCCAGGTGGGTGCTGGGTTGTCATATTAACCCAGGACGAAGGCGGCACCAAAAAAGGCGTCTTCTCTTCTCCGGAGATGCAGTGAGCAATAAAAAAAAAAAAAGAGAGAACAGGGTTTCGTGAATAGAATCAACAGCCGACTTGGTCATGTGTGAGGTTGAGGCCAAACTAATCCATAGTTGGGTGCATGCTGCTGCGACGGAGCTGGGAATCGGACGCCTTGGCATTGGGCGGTCGGGATGCATCAATGAATTAGTATGAGTACCACCAGCCCAAGGCAAGAAGTGAAGAACATGCCCGTGTTGGGATGAAAAGGCGGCTGTAGGCTGGAGGCTGGAGGCTGGAGGCTGTATTTGTTCATGATGACCTTGCTGGCTGTAGGCTGAGCCCAGGCTGTAACTTGGAATCTGCGGGAGGGGGGCCAAATACACACCCTCTCCCCGTTTTTTCTGATTCAATGCCATTCAAGTATTCTTCATTTGATTATGCGGCAACTAAACGTTGGATTCTCAAGTTGCCGCCCGGGCAAAGTCGGGAGGGCCGGGTGTGGTGCTTGCATCAACAGACGCGCGCAAGTACTGACAGTGACAGCAATTTGCTCGCAAGGTAAGGTTTGGCCCAGTCCCCCCCGGCCCGCTCAGACTTGTCCAGTCAAAACGTCAACTGCCTGTTTGATCCCCTTTCTCTTCCTGGTGCTGGTCAAGGAACGGACAGAGGTAGCATCACGGCAAGCATGAGCCGAGACGAGTCAAGTCGATACGTGGGTACGATCCCTTGTCTCATCACTGCTACCAGTCCGCATGAATGTACATACATACATACATACATACATACATACATACATACACATACATACATGTAGATACGTACCTACATAGGCAGGTACTCGGCGCGCCTTGTAAGAATAACTTGTTCAGGGACGTCCGTACCTGTGAGCCGGTACAAGCCGCGGCTGGCCAACGGTGCGTGCCGTGGCCACGCTACTCACAACTAGCACAACACATGTTTTTTTTCTTTTTTGATGTCTCAATTCGCTAATAAGAATTCCATCCTTCTTCTTCGTAACCTACCCTTGCTGTTCGTGAAAAGTCGGAACCGGCTGGTGATCAATTGAGCCGCAGCAGGGGGGGGCGGGTGTGTGCAGAACGGGCTGGGGGCTCTTTTTTCTCTTCTTTTTTTCTTTTTCTTTCTTGGCTTTTGCGGGGTGACCAGCGCCAGTCCAGTCCTGGAAAAGCAGACAGGCAGACAGTTAGGCAGGCAGGCACGGCATGCGACATCCAGCCCCAGCTGGGCGCTGCATTTTTTTTTTCGTATTGGCATTATTTCCAGGCGGGTATTGGTTCGTGACTGGGGGCTGCCAAGGAAAGTCAGTGACTTGTAAGTGGCCAAGATATGGCGGGATACCGCGAACCTACATACATACATACATGCATACATACATACGTAGCCTTGCTGGGATGTCCGTGCAACTTTCCGTCCAAGTGGCAATAGAAACCTCGTATCACTCCCTCAGTCCTCAGTGACGGCTGTTATTATCGTCATGGTTTTTTTTTTCATTCATGAAATACAGCGCAACCCAGCCGAGAATAGCAGTGTGGCTTAGACCCCACGACGGGCTCCTCCCTAGCGGAGCGAGCGCCACTTGGGCATCAGTTTCCAGTTTCTGGCCCCCCAGACTTTCTCTGCCTTTATTTTCGTTTATTTTCGTCCCTGTGCGTCGGTCAGGTGCTCGATTGGTATTTTTCTTTTTCGCTTGCATTTTTCCCCTGCCAGCGTGCTTGTCCGAGTGGCTGACCACTGCTTTGGTGCTTCCTTGTCTTGAGTGACAACAGGCAACCTTGATACACGCTCGTATGTATGCCTAGGTAGCTTTGTAGAATACATGTAAGATGGACGAATGTTGCTACATTTGCTCGACACCCTCTTGCCTTGACATGGTCTTTTAAATTCCTCATCTTTCCGATATACATATGCACGTTGCCCAATTTGACTTGATCCTCGTTGATTGTCGCTTTATAAATAAATAGATAAATAATAAATGAAAAATACAAAGTTTTCTGGTAATATTCCTGACTAGCGTGCATTGGGCTTTTGGGTTGAAATTGGGCGTTCCTCAAATAACTGGTTACTCTTATAATTCATCTACGAATTCTTAGCGTACCTTCTGTATTGGACCTGCTTCCTGCTGCCACATGGCCACTAACTAGCATTCTGGGGAACTTTCCTGCCATCCAATCTCCTCCTCGTTTTCTCAATACGTTTATTATTGCTGCTCGTCA
Organism: Cordyceps tenuipes; assembly: GCA_025583755.1. NCBI lineage: Eukaryota > Fungi > Ascomycota > Sordariomycetes > Hypocreales > Cordycipitaceae > Cordyceps > Cordyceps tenuipes. The sequence goes on from JANZYN010000167.1 coordinate 3,470, forward strand.
GCCGACCGCTGAAACCGCAACCCCTACCGACTTGATCCCTCATTACCTTATTACCCCTACCCTCCCCCGGAAACGCCCCCAATCTCTCCATCAAAACCCGGGACGGCGTCAGTCATCTGACGAAAACAGCAATCCAGACCCGGGTCTAGGCGCGCCCTGGTTTTCGTCGACTTCCGAACGCATTGCAGAGCCAGCCGTGCCAGCCGTGCATTTTATTTTTGTGCTAGGAACCCCCGGTTTTTCCTTTGCTTTTATTTATGCCCCTCGTGATGATTCGATGGGGGATAAATCTAGAACCAAACTGCCAGTTTAAGCCAGCATTGATTAACCCTTTACCCGGCCCAGCTCGCTTTAACAACCGGTCTCCGGCTCGGACTTTAGCTCTCCCTCGCGAGTCACATCCTCGCCGTGCATATTATCGATTTGATGATGCACAAGCTACTCTGGGTAAAGATGTGCTGCATTTATTATCAATTACTCGCGACACGGCCCCAGCCACAACGGGCATGAATACCTGGATGGACCTGCCGCTGGGCAAGGGTAGACGACAACAAACGAGAAGGGCACCGGCTTTGATCTTCAGGCTGATTCTTCGACACTGGATGTAGTTTGTGTATTTGTGTAGAATCTAGTGTGTATAGTACGGAGGTGGTGTGGTTTGGCTTCCCCGCCTTCGGGAGCCTATAGCGAGGCTTGTAGGCCGTCACCGGTAATCTGTAGCTTCTCTCACTTCTCTCACCTCAACTAGCCGCGCAAGGGCCTCCCGATCGCTGCTTTCCGGATAGAGTAGGGAAGGGACCGGAACAGGACCAGAACAGCGACCGGATTCAACACAAAATACACTTGTCTCGTAGAATCCCGGTATGAGTAGCCTTCAAGCTTCATATCTGCGACTACATGATTTTGACAAGGCATATATATATATCGCGTATTTCGCGACATGTTGGTGTGTTGCCACTTCAGTCACAACGCCTATTCTTGCCTTTCAGCCACTGCAGGTTGCCAACCAGTATCGATTGATAATTTGATATCAGCTATTGCCTCTCGGCAGCCAATTACAAGAGACCGTTTCTATCCATTCTGCGGATACTACCAATTGCGATTTGGGCATTGGCTACCAATACTCCATATTGCAGCCATTGCAGTTGTGATTGCCCGCATTGCTCACCCCATCCCACCACCACCACTACAACCACCACCAGGCCACCCACTACAGCGATCGATCGAGACGACCTCGTTGTCCTTTGTCCCGGTGTCCTATATCGATAGTATTTTGGCACACGACATCTTTTCTTCTTTTTTTTTTGTTTTTTTTTTTTTCAATTTATTTATCAGCCGACTGTTCAGTATTACAGCCTGATTCAATCACTACGTCCTCTTAACGCCACACGAGCCTGAAGACGAGCCTCGATTTCAATACCCGGTCTGAACTGAACCGGACTGTACTCCCCTCCCTCGCCTCTCTCCGCCTGTCGCAAGGCACCGTTTTCTTCCGAAATAATATCGTGGCCCGGGTCCATCGTCACACATTCTATTTATTCTATTTTATTTCATTTACCCGTCTTTTCTTTGGCGCCCGCCAGCCCACCACTACCCATACCGGACGCCCCTCCTAAGAACTAGAACTACAAGGTACAGGTCTCCAGGCAAGTTTAGGCGTTCTCCCTCCCTGTAGTTAGTGGACTGTTCCCTGACTGGTCCATTTACAGTTTACATCTTACAACCACTGAACCACCCACCATAACCACTGCAAGAACAGCATCACGTTGCTCCTCTCTGCCTCCGATTTAACCAACTTGCAATTTTATTTCATTGCTGATTTTTGCACCATCTTCTTACTCGCTCTCCTCCGTCTCGACTTCCAACTTGAACTTGTTCAAAATCCCGCCCCTGAGACTCTGTGGCCGATTTCTACCTTCACCCAGAAATAGCATTGTCCCGGCTTCTTCCACCCTTGCTGAAGGCTGTCAAGTCAAGAGCACATACATACCTACGTAACACACACGCCTCCTCTTTTTTCTTTTTACGCAATAGTTAGTCGCAAGCAAAACCTTGGGTTGGCACTAGCTATTCGCAGCCTGCCATCTCCAACGCACGACTTGCCCTCAACTTCAAAGGCACACACCCCTCCCCCATCATCAACCCAGGCCGACCAACCAACCATTCATTCCCTTCCCTTCCCTCCCCAGCCAAATCTCCCGGCCGATTCCACTCTGTGGAGCGCTGCCTTTTCAATTGCTCCTCCTCGAATACATCCCGGAACCACCTCTTCCCCCTCCTTCCCTTCTACTTGCTGCCTTGCCTGCCCCTCCCCCTCTCCCCTTGACAACGAGACGCACAAGACAGCCACCACCACCAATATCTACATCCTATCCCATCCCATACCTCTGGTCCCTACCGTTTCAACCTGATTTGCCTTCCTGCGCACGCCCCCCATACCTATTCCCACATTTCCGCCACTTCCATTATCCACTTTCCACCTCCCACCCCTCCCCGCTGAGTTGCCCCGGCTCCAGAGTCCCAAGCAGCTGAAGATTCAACCATTTGCTTCCGTCACGACACGACGACAGAACTGTGAAAAAGCCTTGTGGAGGCCCGTTCCCGAAACTACTTTAATAGCCATGGACCCCATCCTCAGAACTTCTTCTCCTTATCCTGATCCTACAGTCAAAGGCCCTCGATCTGTTCTTCAAGCTCGCCGTCCGGATTTGCGCAGAAGTACGTCCCCTCTTCCTCCTTGTCTTTGCTTGGTTGCCACTTATACATGGAACATCTCCAATGTCTCCTCTACATGGCCTCCTCGCCTCCTGTCGCCCTGCCTACCAGCCTGCCTGCTTGCTAACACCCCCCTGCAGTGATTTCCAACAGTGTCAACAAGACTTCCCTCCACCCCGGTGGTGTTCAGTAGGTCTTGCCACGCTCTGCTTTCTCGGTCTCATCCCTGGACTGCCTTGACTAACACGATGACTTCAGGCCTCACCGCGAACACACCGATCTTGAGGAGGAGCTTCACGAGACCGCTCACATTGACTATGACCACGTCGCTATTGTAAGTCGCAATCAAACCGACGCTTGACCACCTTGGCAGACTCGTGATCGCTTACTCGTATTACCCACAGATCCCCAACCCTTCCGTTGCCGCTCTCTACGAAGATGCTCTGGTACGTAACACAAGACTGCGATGCCGGCGCGCCGTTGCCGCATCGTTTGCCCATCTTTGTGCTGCGTCCACAGGCCTAACAAGGGACTCAAGGTTTACGAGACCGGCTCCGCCATCACCGACTCCGGTGCTCTGACGGCCTACTCTGGCGCCAAGACTGGCCGCTCTCCCCTCGACAAGCGAATTGTCCAGGAAGACTCCTCCAAAGACGACATTTGGTGGGGACCTGTCAACAAGCCCATGACTCCCGAGGTAGGTCTTTCTTTTTTTTCGCCAATTGTCTGTATTTTATTGTCCGTCCACCGTGTATTGCCGAGCTGCGCTGTCGTACGGGGCCCGATTGATTACCTTGCTTTGGGATCTTCTCCCTAGCCAATGCACGGCTGTGATGCAACCCCGCATAGGACGCTGCATGTGATGGCCTGGATTTTCCCCTTGCGCAGCGCTGGTAGCCCCTCGGCTCTCTCCCTTTCTTTTTCCTGGTCGTCACTGTGCCCCACAGAACCGAAGCAGCCGAGTATAAGCGGAGCACGGCGTTGTCCTCGTGGCCACTGCTCTTCCCGAATCGTCCCGGCGCTTCTCTGTAGGCCCCACCTGCCACTTTTGGGCCAATGAGCAAGTGTTCATTACCCAATTGCACAAGTGCACAATTTCACAACTGAACAATTGCACAACTACACAATTTCATAACTGCACAATTGCATAATTGGAAACTCGAAATGCACACCTCCCTCCTCTACCTTGATCAAGGCCTCGCAACCTCAGCTAACAACATTGCCAGGTCTGGAAAATCAACCGCGAACGTGCCGTCGACTACCTCAACACCCGTAACCGCATCTATGTCATCGATGGCTACGCCGGCTGGGATGAGAAGTACCGCATCAAGGTCCGCGTTATCTGCGCCCGTGCCTACCATGCGCTCTTCATGCGCAACATGTTGATTCGCCCTCCTCGTGAGGAGCTTGAGGGCTTCCACCCCGACTACACAATCTACAACGCTGGTACCTTCCCCGCCAACCGTTACACCGAGGGCATGACCTCGGCCACCTCGGTCGCCATCAACTTCGCCGCCAAGGAGATGGTCATCCTCGGCACTGAATACGCCGGTGAGATGAAGAAGGGAGTCTTCACCGTCCTCTTCTACGAAATGCCCATCAAGCACAACGTCCTCACCCTGCACTCCTCCGCCAACGAGGGCAAGAACGGCGATGTCACCCTCTTCTTCGGTCTCTCTGGTACTGGCAAGACCACTCTGTCCGCCGACCCCAACCGTGCCCTGATCGGTGACGACGAGCACTGCTGGAGCGACAACGGCGTCTTCAACATTGAGGGTGGCTGCTACGCCAAGTGCATCGGCCTGTCTGCCGAGAAGGAGCCCGATATCTATGGCGCCATCCGCTACGGCTCCGTCCTCGAGAACGTCGTCTTCGACCCCAGCACCCGTGCCGTCGACTACGACGACAGCACCCTCACCGAGAACACCCGCTGCGCCTACCCCATCGAGTACATCTCCAACGCCAAGATCCCCTGCCTCTCCAACAACATGCCCAGCAACATTATCCTCCTCACCTGCGATGCCCGTGGTGTCCTGCCCCCCATCTCCAAGCTTGACCGCAACCAGACCATGTTCCACTTCATCTCTGGCTACACCTCCAAGATGGCCGGTACCGAGGATGGCGTCACCGAGCCCCAGGCCACCTTCTCCTCCTGCTTCGCCCAGCCCTTCCTGGCCCTCCACCCCATGCGCTACGCCAAGATGCTGGCTGACCGCATCGAGGCCAACAACGCCAATGCTTGGCTCCTCAACACCGGCTGGGTCGGCGCCGGCTTCTCCCAGGGCGGCAAGCGCTGCCCCCTCAAGTACACCCGCGCCATCCTCGACGCCATCCACAGCGGCGAGCTCGCCAACGTCAAGTACGAGAACTATGAGGTCTTCAACCTGCAGGTCCCCACCACCTGCCCCAACGTCCCCGACGACATGCTCAACCCCAAGAAGGCCTGGACTGCCGGTGCCGAGAGCTTCGAGGCCGAGGTCAAGAAGCTCGGCGGCCTCTTCAACGAGAACTTCAAGAAGTACGAGAGCGAGGCCACCGCGGATGTCATCAAGGCCGGCCCTACCGTCTAAGTGCCCCGACAGGTCGTGTCATTTGTGTTTTGCGCACACACACTCTGCATACGCCGTGGCGGCTTGAACAACAGAACAGATATGATGTGAGGCTTCGAGGATTTCTTTGTGTATTTTTTTTTTTCCTTTGTCGAACCATTTCCTAGGAGCTATGGAAATGGATGGGAACTCTGGCGTTTTTTTAATTTGTTTCATTTACACCATCAATGCAAGATAGAATGAATGGCCTGCTGCCATGAATACATTTTCATGAAATACTACCTCGTCATCCTCACGGAAGCGTGCATGTGCCTGCGCGTCTCTCTAATCTAATAAGCTGAATATGATTTTCCCCTCCGTCGTTGAAAATCGATGATGCAGCTCAACTGGCGGTTATTGCTCAACCAACTTGGCGGGAACACCCTGCATCGCATGTGCCGACCACCTTACCGCCGCCCATCACCAGAGATAGCCAGCCTCAGGCAACTCATGTCTCCATTATTACAAGCAGTTTGCCTAGAGGTAGAACAGAATAACGGGTTGGCTTTCTGTTGATGAGTCTTGCCGGTTGCGCGCAAGTGTCGTGAGGATAAAACGCGGGCCAGGCCTTGGGAATGACGTGCAGTTAGAAATTGAATTTGTTTAATATATACACAGTTGCTAAAAAGAAAATGGCGTAGCTTCTTGACAGGCACTTGGAATCAAAATTATATACACTGTTCTTTTGATCCGGCGTAGCTGCCACGATGAATTGAAATCACGAGTCCTGCCATCCAGCGCTTCCCAAAACTAAATACGGTAAGATTGTACAGCGTGTATGCAAATGAAAATGTATTTGCGTAAATCATCCAAGGATATCATAACTTGTTTGGCGATAAATCCGCAACGCCGTTGTAAATAGCTCCATCCATATCCATCAGACGACAGTGATTAGAGTCCGGGGCAGAAAAAAAAGACAACGTAGTTTGTACATGGCGTGCCGCGGCACAATCGCGCCTTTGTCGGTTCAATACGTGTAGACAAAATGAGGGTTCTCCTTGTCAGTCATATTGGCCCAGACCTCGGGCGATTGATAAGCCTCTTCATTCTGCTTGCTCTTGTCGGCGCGGCGACGGTTCATGAAGACGTAGTATAGGAAGAGGACGAAGGTGATAAACGCGCAACCAGCCTGAGTCCCCATGACGGCAAGCTTGGCTGGGCGGAAGTCGGGAGCATCGCGAGCCTGGAAGGTCTGGGGTCCAATGATATTGCCCAGCGAGAAGGAGCCAGCGATGATAGCACATGCAAAAGCGCGCTTTGTGGCACCGGCCACGTTGACGACGGTCCAGTTGTAAAAGACAGCCAATGGGGCGACGACTGCGTTGACCAGGTAGATACCAGCCAGAATGCCGGCGCGGTTACTTGTAGGCAAGAATGACATGAGTGCACCACCAATGATGGCGGGAATAATGCACGCAATGATCCAAGCCCAGCGGTGGGAGCCGTGACGGATTCCAAATCCAACCATGAGAGTGAAGAAGATGCTGACAGCGCCTGAGGGCATGTTCATTAGAGCAGCTTGCTTGGAGGAATACTTGAGGTTGCGAATTAGAGTCGCAGAGTAGGTGGTCACGACGCCACTAGAAACTGACAGCAATACGACGGCTAGAAGGAGAAGCCATATCTGAAGGTCGAGCAGGCCCTCAAGTATCTCCTTAAAGCGAAACTTCTTGGAGGAGATGCCAGTTTGATTGACGGAGACGTGCTTTAGAAGAGCGAGCTTCTCCACGTTAGATAACCAGCCGGCCTGCATAGGGGTATCGGGCAGGAAGAAGAGGACGCAGAGACCGACGGCAACGGTGACACACCCAAGCGTCACAAACATGGTTCTCCATCCAGACAGGGCGGCATCCGGGCCAATGTGCTGGAAACCATATGAGATGGCACCGCCTAGGATCTGACCAAGACCAAGACCAAGATACCAGAACGAGAAGCGAGGAGCTTGCTCTGACTTTGTGTACCATTGACTGCTGATGAGCATCAGGGAGGGGCCAATAGTGGCCTCAAATATGCCCAGAAAAACACGGGAGACGAGAAGCGTCTGGGCGTTGTGAGCAGCAGCACCACAGGCTGTGGCGATGCCCCAGAGGGTGACATTGAGACCTAGCCACTTGGCGCATGGGAAGATTTGGAGAAAGTATATGTTGGGGATCTCAAAGCAGAGCAGACCGACAAAGAGGTAGGTGGCAATGTTGGAGAAGTCATTGCCTGTAAAGCCGAGGTCCTTGGGCATGCCCATGACGGCGGCATAGTTGTAGATGACCTTGTCGAGGAACTGGAGTGTGTAGCAGCAGAACATCAGGGGAACGATGCGCCAGTCGACCTTGCGGCGAAGGGCGGAGAGGTTGACGCTGTCGACTTCATTCTCGTCGATGGGGCCTACGCTCTGAAGAAAGCGCCAGGCCCTGTCGACGTCGGAGCCGGCAGACTGCGGGCGTGGGACCGCCGTGTCTGGTTTCTCTGAGCTGCCGGAGGAGGAGTTGGCGCGGGCGACAGCGGGTGCGGCAGTCGCCTGTTCGGGATCGGGGACGGCGGACATGACGTCGCTGGAGAGGCTGGTTTGTTGACAGTCGAGGGAGAGGAGTAGAGAGAGAGGGGAGGTCGAGTGGTGTATTAGGAGTATCGAATCATAGGCTCGAAAACAATGGAAGCCGGAGCAGAATGGCTAAGAAGGGGGGATAGGATGAGCTGGGCGGAAGGAAGATCTGTGAAGAGACAAGCATCAATCGAGTTCCTGCAGTCGCGCGGCGATGAATGGATTGGAATGGACGAGGACGGAGGGATCAACGGGCGTGGGTGGCATGAACATTAAAGAGCCAAGAAAGCTCTAGAGGCGTTTCTATGCGGCTGTCCGTTTGCGCCCTTGTGCTAGTTTGGACCAACTGCCTGCTGCTGGACCCTTGCCAGCAGACGCGGCCAAGATAATTGTGGCAGAAGCTAAAATACATGGTAGCAGCTAAAAGACTGCAAGGGTTCGGTCGGCGTCCAGAGATTTGGTGGGTTCGGTTGTTGTGGCGTGGTGGGTGCATGAAGCATGAACCGGGAGGAGGAACGGTTGAGGCACGAGGGAGAGAGGTCACCGCGGATCGGAAGAAGCAAGGCAAGTTTAGCAGAGAGAAAAGCAAGTAGAAAGGAGGGGACAGAGAGGGGAATATTGAAAGAGATGGATGAAAGTCGGTGATTAATTGGAGCAAGTCCGATGCTGCCCGTTTGCTGCTGGCAAGTCTGGAATTCTGCAGTGATGATTATTGTGGGCGGGATGTTCCGCAGAGTGGTTAGAATGTAGTACCCCCAAGTAGACTGCATGTCCTCGTCATCGTAACAACTGGCCGAATTCTTGTCCGTTCACCCCTTTTCTTCTCGACAAATCCCAACACCCCAATACCTTTCAAGCAGGCCAAATGACTGGCAAACCCATATTACTATTGCTACCGCCAAGGTACGGAGTGGTTAACAGTAGGTACCTACTAGCATGTAAGTTAGCGGCTTGGCCTCCTCTCTGCTTGGCTCGCCTCCGCTAAAAATTAGCCGGCAATCTAGGGCGGCCCATGATGGCCCCACGCGAACAGACCCTCTGCCTCGCCCTTGGTATCCATCCGTACTTTCTTTTTCTTCACATCTTAACAGCACACCAAGACAACAAGCACAATCTCCATCAAACCTCTGCTTCTTCCCAGCGCTGCATCATCTTTCACTCTCTCCCCCCTTTCTCCCTCTCTTCAAGCTATGCCTCCAACTTCTTCCTCTACAACTCGCCCCGGCGCTCACTAAAACCACCCAAACGGCGGTCGCAACCTCAACTCAGCTCTTCATCATCCCAGCGAGCGCTTCCTCTGCATCTCCTTTTTCTTCTTTCCAGCTGCTTATCTCGTGAATGATAACCTCGTTGCCCCTACTGCCCAGCACGAAAAACAGCAAAGCTCAACTTGTGATCCTGCCAGGGGCTAAACCAACAAACGTCGTCCCCAAGCCAACAGGCAACACCTTGTCTTGCCCATCTCAGCCCTTGTCCACAAAGCTGCCTCGGCTTTTTCAATGCATCTATCTATGGAGTCCACGTACATACATCGAGGTGACTGGACCAGGTTGAATAATCGTTGCCCAAGTACTTCGATCCTCATCCGCCTCTACTTGGCCTGTTTTTTGCCCCAAAAAAGGAAGCCTCAAACAACAAAAGCAACCAACGAGGTCAAAGCAAACAAAGCAAATAAAATCAGGTAGTCTTACGCGCCACTGCTTCCCGGCTCTTGTTCCAGCCAGGACGGCAAACCCAGAGTGACGGCTACAACGATCAGAATGGATGTCATGCATTACCACAACCGCCACCGACTTCTCAGTATGCACTACCTTCCTCGGCCCCTCGCGGTCTCTCCCCAGCTGGCTGTGCTAGAATTTCCCCTTGACAGATCGCGAAAGCTTTGCTAATTTTAGGTACTACTAACGGCATATCAACGTTTCTGTTACGCGCAATATACCGCTGAAGCTACATAACCCACCTGCCCGCTGAATATGCACTGACATCTCTTCAGCTTTGTTAGTTGCCGTCGAGATTTATAATAGCTTCCCTTTCTGATCCCCTCGTCGAGTGACCAGCTCTGTTTGTCAAACGTTCTTCCCTCCCGTACCACAAGGCTACGCGGCCCGGATCCTCTGAGCAAGAAAATTAATTTACAAAATCGATCAATCCCCCGCGGCCTTTTTCAATCAGCCTCACTCAAGACACCTCCACTCTCCCGCCGGGCCCGTGGGCAGCGATGTGGCGCGGTCCATCACTAATCCACCCCTCCACCCTCCGCATCGAGAAGAAGATCCGGTTGGCGAAAACGCATTGTCCACTTGGCTGTCTAGCAATCCTCGTCACAACTTTGTCGGTCGATGATGATTGAGTAGGTGGCAACCCTATTCCGCATAACTACATAGAGGGTGAGAAAGCTTTTGAATCGTGGAATGACTAACGCCACGGGTTGTCGGTCTTTCTGCCCATTAACAACAGATCTCATTGTCCATACTCTGTCGATTCCATGCATTCCGACTGCAGAGCAATTTCGTCCGATTTATACGCGCAACGCACCACGTCAGTATGGACACCCTCCACTCACCTCCCGTCGCATGTTCGGCATTATTACGTAACCTTACAAGCTTTCCGAGCGAAGATGGATTCAACGTACCCTGAAGACGTTCATTTCCGGCACTTAGGATGACCTTTCTCGAGGCCACTGCTTTGCTCGGTGGGGCCATCTCTCGGGGCCGATTTTCCCGACTTGGAGTTGTCAACCAAAGTGCTGCAGTCGCCGGAGATGAGAAATTTCAGCAATCGCCCTAATGCGGGCCGTAAATCTTCTAGAACAGCTCTTGTCTAGCGCCATGACGTTGTCGGCTTCTTTATGCCTGCGCATCTCGAAGAACGCCGGAACCAGACACTGCGTCGGTCATTCTCAGCACTCGCTCCGTCCCATGCCATAGACAGGGCTATGGCTCGCTGAGACATTATGGATCCCGCAGTAGCCAGCGGTCCTCTTGTTGCTCCGCCGTAAGCATGCTTCTCCAGTATCACTCCACCCCTATTGGTGAGGACTTTTGATGCTTTGGTCGCAGAGTGGCTATATTATTCGGCGTACCAGGCCGGTTTACTTTCTTGTCCAGGGACTGGAAATCCGGCCCTAGTCCTATTAGCTTTACCCTAGGCACCGCGATCCGGATGGTGCAGCGAGGGGAACAGGGAAAGGGGCCTCTGTAGAATTCGCGCGCACCGAGTCCCGCTGTTATAGCATTACAGCTGGGTTGTGTTGCGGGAAGGAATCGTGATTGGATTCATAGTTGTAGAAGGGGGCGCTTTTGAGAGAAGGGGCAACGTCTGTGCGTCAGCTCACTCTGATGCAGAATCTAGTCATTTATACGCATGGGTCGCTTTGTTATAGAATTGTCCAGGGCTGGACGGCCGGATAGATTGCATTGCAAACGCAGGTTACCGGTTCACCTACCTATTCGCCAAGGCTTGCCGCCAGTAATATGGCAATGCAGAATATAGCCCAGGGCAGCACATGCAGCACGTGAGAGATGAGCTATCGGTTGACTATCACAACGTGGGGCCTGGCGGTCTTGGATGCATCGATGGAAGAGCGGGACTCTATTAATTAACTCCATACTCTATTAATTAAACCGCATAACACAATGGTGATGTATCAGGATGTGGCAGTGCACAACGTTCAATCTACATGGTTAAGGCGTAGAGCGAATCAGGGTCTTTACGACACCTACTTGAAGAGAAACGAAGGTGCAGAAGCCAGAAGCTGTCATCCGATGTTCTAGTGCCAGTCGGAACGGATGCAACCACAGGGTCTTTACGGGCGGGGAATTTTTTCCAGTTTGTGGAGACAGGGGCAGCAAAGGGGCCCCCCACAGACAAAAAATGTTCGTTTGGAAACCCACCCCACTACAAAAAGAACTTCCCTCAATGGTTTCGCCTGGGGCTTCGGTCACACAAAAGGCTGAACGGGACAGGGATCCTTCCACTGCGGCCCCCAGTTCGGCGGAGGTGCGAGGGGGAGGAATGGGGGCGCAAAGACACCATCGATACGGGGCCAGGAATGGCTTGTTGCAATCGTGCTTCCGAATTGATGCTTGATGGGTTTCGTTCGATTGCGACATCAGAAAGGCTCCAAGGCGCAAATTCCGTAACCTTGGTGATGCAGTCAATGACTCAAGGGCACAGTGGATCTGAAGAATTGATTAGGAATTTGATGGTACATGTTCCATAGTCGCAAGTCGCAAGTACAAGGGCTCAAAGCCCCCACGCCATTCTACTGATAGAAGGCGATGTATCGGTGATCGGGCGCAAGGTTGAAGCGCGCATGCATCGGTAGTAAACCGAACAACCTAAATCAGTACCAGGCCGTCGTCTTGGCATTGGATACGAAAAGGCAACTGATAAAAAGGTGCGACTAGAATTATGAGGGTAAACATGAAGACGAGGATCATATATCCGTGAAGTTGCTGGTGTTTGGGATGGCGTAGAGGCAGGCGCCTTGGGGCGCACGAGACTCGGCAGTCATTAGTGAAGCCAATGGTAAACTATCATCGACGATGGCGGAAATAAAGAGCTTCATGGCGGTTAGCACATACGCAAGTTGTGTATCCGTAGCAGCTCAGAATCTTTGGTGTATGCATAGGCGGAGGATTTAATTTTGGGGGTGCGCAGATGAGACGGGCGAGATGGTGGAAGCCAATGAGCACAGACAGGGCCATACCTAAAATGGTCCCCAACCCCCGAGGCTGCTGACCTTGTCCGACAATTCCGTGCTGGGTAGGTGATTTCTTCAGCGCTGACAGGGAGCGCAGATGGACCGGCAAGGCAAGACAAGGCGAGACAGGAAGAGGCTGGTAGGTGGACTCTGAAGACTGCGATGTGGTGATGGTGGGCGATGAGGCTAGTAGTTGGAGGAGTTGGTAGATTTGTGGGCTGCACGAGTCTGGTTCTTGTTTTTGTGTTTTGTTGGTGCAGGGGAGGTTGCAGTGGCAATGCGGTCCCGGCCACGGCTTACAGTGCTTACGCCGAGAAGATATGTATGTGCAAGCACTCGGGGGGGTGAGAATTCTGAAGGGTTGGGTGATTTGGATGTGATGTTGGTGGATGGATTAATTCTCCCCGTTTGCAGATTTCGTGCCTGCCCAAGACCGAGCCATCTTAGGTAATATACAAAACGACAACTTCAAACACGGCCGACGCCCGAACGGACATGGCCATTACGTTTCGAGGACCAGTAAGAAACGCAAGAAACGAGCAAATGGAACTATTTTGACTCTCGCTCATCGTCCGGCGCCCGTGACCACCAGCACCCCGTATCTCCTCCCTCGGCGTGGCGTTGATTGTGCAGCTCATGTCTCACCTCTAGGGCCTTGACTGGCACAGGCTGTCTACAACTCGTCCACAACCCTCAGCCTGCCTTTTTGTTTTCTCAGTGTCTGGCTGCACAACATACATTACCAGTCTTTTGCCCCCTCCCTCCCCTCACGCAGGGTGGTATTGCGAGACAGTACAAGTGACAAATGTGCCGGACATACCGTGTTTTCTCTTCTTTCTTTTTTCCTATTTGCTTTCTTCGCTTTTCTTCTTCTTTCTTTTCTTTTTCCCTCTGCCTCACCTGTACCGTTACAAGGCCACAGACCTCATGCATGTCTGTACTAAGCGATGGCCAAGTGTTTCTCCGGCTCGGCTCCTGGCACCCCGGTTTGCGAGCTTACGTCGATGCCCTGTCCATGCTGCCTGTCCGGAGTACAGGTAGATTGGAAGCCCTCCTCCTCTCCGTCACCTCGCATTGACACTTTGATCGCCTTCTGCCCAATGCAACCCAACAAACATGACATGCTTGCTTCCCAGAACAAACTCCTATACGGAATACTTGTTGTAACAGTAGCAATCACTGAGGCACCAAGGTAGCAAAATCCCTACCCATACATACCCTCCGTACAGGGGTGGCGTGGCGGTGGGATGGATGGTGGATGGCCAGCCACATACCCAATTAATCAATCCTACACATTTTTATTCATCGCTTATGATTTTTCTCTTCTCTTCTTTTCTTTTTTGGCGCCTACGCTAGTAAGCAGGCCGGTCGGTCCAAGGGAGAGACCCGGAGACACCTCCAGCTAAAAAATACCATACGTAGGTAGGTAGTTAACTTGTGCCCTGGACGCACCTTGGTTGGTACTTATGTATTTTCCATACCAATAACAGATACAGACAAGTCTCCAACTACTAACTCACCTCCCCTGCTCCACGCCCAGTGGACTTGTTGGAAACGTATAGTAATAAGTACTAACAAGGGAGTTAGTTGGTCGTGCCGCACCGCAAGGAAGCCGTTGCTTTGCTTTGCTTCCTTTTCCTCATCGTCCCTCTCCCCGAGCTAATAAATAAACCCTTTCGTTTTCGGGGAGCCTATCAGTGGTAGACATCTCCTCGGTTGCGGCTCAGATTTGCTTTAATTCTCGCTTACGCCTGCGTCGTCTACTTCTATCCCAATCCTCAGTTCTGCCCAACCAGGGTGCAATCCCTTCACTTTTTCCTCAGACTTTGCGTTTCCATTTTCCTTAAATACAACTCACTCCAAGACGCCTGACTTCCAGCAGCGTTGCTTTCGTTCCCTTCCCTCATTTTCTTGCTCCATCCATCGTCATTCTTGGTGCAGTTCGTTCGGCGCTTTCCAGCCCACAAGGCTTGCATTGGCTTGCAGCCCTCCAAACGCCCCCTCGCTTCAAACAGCTCCCCCGACAGACAGACAGACATACAGACACTTTGCAAATTCAAAAAAGAAAAACGGCAAAGCAGACAAACGCTCTCGACTGTTGGTCCGGACACCAGTGCTTCAACCCGTCCTCCTTCAACGACAGTCGCCCTCGGCGCGCTCCTGCGGCCTCACCATGGTCTTCGTTGCCCACGGCTCTCCGGAGCTGGACGAGAAGTCCCAGTACAAGATGATAATCGCCGTGTGCGTCGTCATGTCGGGACTTGCCAGCATCATTGTCGGTGCTCGCCTCCTCATCCGCAAGAAGAACAACCGCATCGCCACTGACGACTGCATGGCCGCCCTATCCCTCATCTTCGCCATTGCCTACTCGGTCCTCTGCATCGTCCAAACCAAGTACGGCCTCGGCCTTTTGCCCGCCATCCGCCCCAAGGAAAACCTGATCCCTTATACGCGGGTCAACTATGCCGGCCGTCCCATTTACCAGGTCGGCATCAGCTTCTTCAAGATTGCCCTGCTCATCAGCTACTTGCGCCTCCTGCAGGGCACCGACAACCGCAGGTATCGCATGGTCGTCTGGGGCGCCATCGCCTTTGTCTTTCTGAACCACCTGGGTAGTGCCTTCGCCCTGATCTTTAATTGCAATCCGGTACGACTCGCCAGCCCTTGTGTGACCTCAGATCTGCATCTCACTTACACACAGCCTTGGCTAACATTTGTGCGCCCCCCCCCTCAGGTCGACAAGTCGTGGAACCCTTCCAAGAAAGGCACCTGTCTGCCTGCAGTTGCCTCCTTTACCGCGTACGCAGTGTTAACTATCATCTCGGACATACTCGTCGCCATTCTCCCCATCCCAGTGCTCCTCAAGCTCAACATCCGCCTGGAGAAGAAGCTGGGTCTGATGGCCATCTTCGCGCTCGGCCTCTTCACGACGCTGTGCTCCATCCTGCGCTACACGCAAATCAACCGCATCCAATATGGCGACCACGACTCGACCATGCTCGTCGTCTGGGGCGTCATCGAATTCAACGTCGGCAACATGGTGTCCTCGCTGCCCTTCCTGGCGCCCGTCTGCCTGCGCAAGGCCAAGGACTACCGCTCCAAGCACTCCAAGTACGCCTACGGCTCCAATGGCAACAGCAAAAACCGCGCGCCTCCTGGAGGCATCAAGGGCAACGAAGCCTACAAGCTCAGCGACGTGTCCCAAGACCGGAGCGCCTTTGCCGGCTCCCAAACGCAGACCTCGGGCAGCGAGGAGAATATTTTACAAAAGAACAACGCCATTATGAAGTCGGTTACGTACAGCGTCCGTGTCGAGGATGACGAGGAGCACATGATTGGCTGTGCCCATTCGACGAACCACAACTGAGAAGCTAGCTGTTACACACGAGCAAGATATTACACATTATCATACACCACACACCAAGAATTATATCCACGCGCTACTTTTTTTTATTGAATAATTCACACTTTTTGTGTTTTCAGGATTTGGATTTGCAACTTGTTTAGCTGGAAAAGCAAAAACATCATCTGTTTTCTTGTTCATTTTCGTAACGTTTCTAACAAGCCTAGAGAGAGAGGATTGTGAGCGTTTGACTGTAGATCGGAACAACCACAATGAGAAAGGGCTGGTATTGGGATTACCATGGCGCATTGAATGTACGTACAGAGCGAGAAATCGTTCGCATTGATAGTTACAACGTCCCCTGCTGGCATGTCCACTTGATGATCTACTTACTGTAGGGGCGTAGGGGCAGTTGGGGGCCTGTGCAAACTACCACTGCAGAAAGAAGGTGATGTGCCTGCAGCCCTGCATATAGTAATGGCGCATTGGCGTTTCTTTCAAGGTTTTCCTTTTTTTTTTGTCCCTGGCCTCTTGCTCGCGTATTTTTCACCGGTTTGCTGATCGTTGCTTTTGACAGAGGCCCAGACGCACCCTGGACGGACGGGGCGTTCGCTGGGAAAAGGAAGCGCCAACTTGTTAGTGCTGTAAATATCAGGAGAAGCTATGTGGTCTAGTGCAAATCTCCTATTGCTGTCTAGTTAGTCTTTTCTTTCGTTTTCTTTGCTTGGGCCAGCGTTCGTGGGCAAGACCTTGGCATAATCCCCCCAGAACACCCTTGTTGGGGGCCGGGGAGGCGTCAGCTGGCCAAAGCACCTGGGAAAAACGCACAGACGACGGATAATATCGATGAACAGGGAAGGTGGAAAGGGAAGAATCAGAAGCGAGAAACGCCACAACCAAGCCCCCCCTAAGGCCTGCCGATCATGTGGCGGTGGGGCTTTTCTGAGAATTTAGGCGGGCCGGGCGGGCCGGGCTTGCTGTGAAATTTTATCATGTAATTTCGTCTTATTAACCCTTCATCTACTGTAGCAACAATGTCGTCTTCACATCGCCCCAGCCAGGTTTACAGTATTCTATGTAGAATTTGTCAAGTGCCGTGCTCCAAGAAAAGCAGCTCTATATACTAACCCAACCCGATACCGCCAGAGGAACATTCCTCGTCTCACGGGCCACCACCACCCACAATCAGCCGTCTGACTCGGCCCAGCCCTCAGCTAGGCTCCTCGTAGTTGAGCAGCTTGACACGCGGCGTCAGCAGCGGGCTCTTCAGGCTCATCCCGGCAAAGTCGTGCGCGTCGTGCGCGGCCTGTCGTGAGGCGAAGATCCCCGGCCGCGCGCGGGCAATCACCGACTCCTCGTACCGTGACAGCGCCTCGCGCAGCTCCGCCGTCGTGTTGGCCGTCCCATCAGGCTTCTTGAGCAGCTGGGGCACAACATGTTGGTCAAAATCCTCCACGTCGGCTAGGGCGTGGTTGGCGCCTTCGCCTCGGACTTGCAGGTAAAAAGAAAGGTTAGCCTCGGCAACATGGACAAGGGAATCATGAACCATCTTCTTTTCCTCGTCCTCTGTCCTCTTCTTCTTTTGCGGATGAACAGAAGCTGAGCCCGCATCTTCCCTTCCAGTTCGGGCCCTGTCCGTTTCCTGGGCCACTGTGACAAGAGCCGCCACTAGCGGTGGCGCAAGCATTGCATGCAGAAGAACTGATCATGCAATGCAGGAGAACGGACCCCGTCGACCGAGTCCTTGGGACCCGGCCACACTTTCAATAGTGCGGCAGAAAAAGAAACAAGGACCAAAAAGCAACAACAAAACTCTCGGCAGATGGTAACACGACAAAGAAAAGAAAGGGACTTACACATGGTCATCACATGAAGTGAGTCGCCCATCAGCACCGCGCGCCCCTTGGAGCGCAGGTCCTTGGGCGGCACCCAGTCCATGAGCTTCAGGCCCTTGACCTCATCATCATCGCGCACCCTGGTTCCCAAAGACCGGAAAGGCTCTGCCCATGACCCGGCGATGCTCCTGAACAATGCCGCACGCTCCGCGTTCGTCTCCGGGATCGCCATCGGCCCCTCTTCCGGGCCCCGAAAACCTCCAGCCACCTCGAGCCACGAGATGCAGATTTGCAGCAGATAATTCCCCGTGCTCTCCTCTGTGTTTCCTGGCGCGTCGAGCACTAACGAATCGGACGGGGCTTTTGTTTAGTCATGAAAAATACACACAAACGCAGAGTGCTGCCTGGGAACGAACGGAGAACGTACTGCTAAAGTAGCCAAATGAGTTGTCGTGCGAGCTGGTGCCGTGCAGGAAGAACGGGTCCATCTTGAGGAGCTCCAACATCTCGTCGGGCGGGCAGGACACCTTGACGCCCATCAACCGGACCGGCAGCGTGTTGGTGTGCTCCTGGTCCTGCTGGGCGAAGATTTGTCGCCGGAGCCGCGACTTGGCGCCGTCGCACGCGACGAGGAGACTGCCCTCGACGGAGGCGCCGTTGGCAAAGTTGGCCGTGATGGAGTCTCCGTGGTCCTTGCAAGATACAAAATTCATGCTCCACTGTGTTGACATTAGCATCTACCTCCATTCATACCCATGGCTGATCGGTGGCCACCAAAGGGACGGCGCCGTGATACCAAGCGAATCGCTGCAGGAGAGGGAGTCCAGCAAAAGGACCTTTTTTTTTGTTTTTTCTTTCTTCTCTCATTTCATACCTCAATGTCGAGATTGGTCGCCAGCAGCGTCCGCAGACGCTGCCGAGTCACCCTCAGCGGCGCCGTCGCTGGAGCCGGCGGCCCGGCGGCGATGCGCTCCGCCGTGGTCAGGTCGTAGTATGGAAAGCGGGAGACGGCGCCGGCCTCGACGGCCGCGCGGTCGACGCACGCGGCGCGGCGCAGCACGTCAGGCTCTCCGAGTCCCTCGGGCAGTAGCGCGCGCAGCGCCGGCAGCGACCAGTTGAGCGTCAGGCCCCAGCCGACGCCACGGGTGGTGAAGTCGGCGTCGCGCTCGAAAATGCGCGCGGGCACGCCGCGGCGGCGCAGCGACTGTGCCAGCAGCAGACCGCTGGGGCCTGCACCGACGATGAGGACCGGGAGGGTAGTCGGCGGCGGCGGCGGCGGTGGTGGTGGTGGTGCGGCTCCGTTGATGCCGTTGGTGGCGGCGATCTGGTTGCCATCGCGGATGCCGGCGGCGGCGGCAGTGGCGCTGTGGCTGGTGATGGCTGCGGCATCGTCACCCATGGCGGCGACTTTGACCCCGGAGAAGAGACGGAGGGATCTGGATCAGATAGAAGGTTTCACTGTCCACGAATGTCCGTTATTTTTATCGCCGACGTTTTTTTTTTTTTCCGTGGTGTTTGATAATAGGCCGCGCGGGGAGAGAAGAATGTGCCGGGTTCCGACAAGATGGGTGAAGTTCCCAATCGCACCAATTGGGAATGCAGATTTGGTATGAATGAAAACGAAAATTTTCGTCGAGGCAGGTGTACATGACAGCTGTCAGACTAGGTAACTAGCGAAAAAAGAAATGACAGTAATCATCGCGCGGTGTCACAAATAAAGGCGAAGAAGCGAGCCAGCGAGCCTTCTTTGCCCCATTGACTTAGTAAATGGTGGTTTCCTTCGCCTCCTCCTCCTCCTCGGAATATCGCCGAGCTTTCCGCAGCCTGCATAAATCCCTTCACTAGTCACCTTGAAAGTCTGAAAAATCAACAACAGACAACAAGGGCCCCAGTGCCGCCGAGCCGGCGCCCATCAACACCTAAAGCGATGTTCTTACCCTGTAGCTCCCTTGTCTGCTTGGATGGCAATATGCAGAACCTGATTTCCAGGGGCGCAGTGGCTAGCAAAGTCGGCTGCTTTTGTAAAGACACTCGGGGCAACGTTGTTCTTACCTTGCTTGAAGATTCCGCGCATATGGATGCTTGACTTCCTAATACTGCGCTCGATCGAGCAGCCTCGCGCGCATATGGATGCCTGACCATCTAATACTGCGCTTGATAGAGCAGCCGTCGTTACCTCAAACCAGCAAGCACACACTCTCAGTTACGGCCTGTTCATGGAACAATCACAGCTACCGCATGATGTATACATCGCACATGGGCAAATACATTGATAGATCATATGGCTTAACATTTTATTCATTTTTTTGTCATGACCTAACCTGGCAACACCGTTGATCCCTTTTTAAAAACCCCAATGCATAAACGGGTATTACATTGCTTAAATCTTGGTGGCAGCCTCGAGAGCCTTCTGCTTCTTCAGAGTGCGCATCTGGGCCTTGGGGCCCATGATACCACCACCCCACTGTCTGCGGGCCTGCTCGTGCTTGTCCATGAAGCCGTCCTTGATGGTGGAGACGAGCTTGGAGAGCTCAGTCTTGTCCTCGGAGCGGACCTCGGTGATGGCGAGGATGGCGGCGGTCTTCTTGTGAACGACCGTGCCGAGACGGGCCTTGCCCTTGATGACGGCGTAGGGGACACCCATCTTCTTGCAGAGGGAGGGGATGAAGACGACGAGCTCGATGGGGTCGACGTCGTTGGGGATCAGGACCAGCGAGGCCTTCTTGTTCTCAATCAGGCCGACGACGTGGTTGAGGCCGTACTTGACGGTGTAGGGCTTCTTGGACACGTCCTCCTTCTTCTTGCCCTCCTTGATGGCGGTGGCCTCCTTGAGAAGACGCTCCTTCTTCTCAGTCTTGGTCTCGGGGCGGTACTTGTTCAGGAGCTTGAAGGCCTGGGCAGCGGTGTTCTTGTCGAGGACGTGGGAGAACTGGGAGATCGCAGGGGGGACCTTGACGCGCATCTGAAGGATCTTCTTCTGGCGCTGGAGGCGGACGTACTCGGGCCACTTAACCATGCGGGACAGGTTGCGCTTGGGCTGGATGTCCTGGCCGATGCCAAAGTTGCGAGGGCGGCGCTCGATGAGAGGGTTCTGCGCTGGTGAGCGACATGTTCATGTCCAGTGAATAACCAGGTTTAGACATTCGACGTACCTTAGGAGCCTTCTTGGAGCCAGCCTTTCCCTGAGGGAAAGGGGCGGGGGCGACCTTCTTGCCAGATTTGGGGGGCTGTCATTGAGAAAAGAAGACATCAGCATTGTGCTCTACCAAGCAGGTCTTCTCTGAACTCTAAACGAGACACGCATCGGCCATTGCATTTCTGCGCCGGCACGTATGCGATGATCTCCAGCCAAGTCAATCCCATTGAAACCAGTCCTTTTCGATGTGATATCGTCGAGGAAAAAATTTCGATCGGGATGTGTGTGTATTGTTGCCGGCGCCGACGACGACGAGGGTGAATCGGTATCGCTTCGAGCGCACGGCATCAATTGTGCCGAAGCACAGTTGACTCACAAAACTGTGGCCATGAGAGATAGAGAGGTTATTCCATATTCAAGTACTCACCATTTTGACTGTTGGGCGGTGATGCTCTGGGATGTGCTTAAGCAAAAGTTCAGAGGCCCTTTGCGGATGAGTTGAAGACAGAAATTGCGGTGGTGGGCGAAAAATTAGGGCTTTCAGTGGGCCAGTTCCACAACTTGTGGGTTCGACATTTTTCGCTTCTACCTGTGGCTGAAGTTGATGTGGCTGTGCATCACGTGATACAGTGATCCGCGTGGCGCTAAATGGCCTACCCTGTACAATCGATGTTCGATCTTGAAAATCTGTCAGAGTCCTCCTACGCATGACTCATTTCCCATCGCAGAATACGCTATCTAGGATTTGAGTGGGAAGATTAAACTCTGTCGCCTTGCTGCATACGTCTTCCTAATAGATCCTAGTATCCCCCGGGATCTTCTGCGCTCTCGTCGGATTGTCCCCTCTCAGCTCAAACAATTTCACCATGCCACCCTCACTATGCGTGAGGTGTAATTCACAGAAGGCCGTCGTTAAGAGGCCGAAGAACCACCACAAGCTCTGCAAAGATTGCTTCCTGGCAGTGTTTGAAGATGAAGTACACCATACTATTATTTCATCCAAATTATTTATTCGAGGCGAAAAAGTCGCCATCGGTGCATCGGGTGGCAAAGATTCAACAGTTCTTGCATCAGTTCTCAAGACACTGAACGAAAGACACGATTATGGGCTTGACCTCGTGCTACTCAGCGTAGACGAAGGTATCAAGGGATACAGAGACGATTCTCTGGAAACCGTGAAACGCAACGCTGCCCAATATGAAATGCCCTTGAAGATTGTTGGCTACGACACCCTATATGGCTGGACTATGGATCAAGTTGTTGAGACAATTGGAAAGAAGGGAAACTGCACCTACTGTGGTGTTTTCAGACGACAAGCTCTTGACCGAGGCGCGAAATTACTAGAGATCAAGCATGTTGTCACTGGACACAATGCGGATGACATCGCCGAAACAGTGCTCATGAACCTCCTCCGGGGAGACCTTTCCCGCCTCTCGAGAAGCACCAGTATTGTTACAGGAAACTCATCCAACGACGTCAAGAGAAGCAAGCCGCTCAAATACGCTTACGAAAAGGAGATTGTCCTCTACGCACACCATAAAAAGCTGGACTACTTCAGCACTGAATGCATATACAGTCCCGAGGCCTTCCGTGGAACGGCGAGAAGTTTGATCAAGAACCTGGAAAAAGTCCGCCCCAGTGCTATCCTCGATATTGTCCGCAGCGGTGAAGATCTGGCCCGCTTGACCCCGGACAAGGGCCAGGCAGCATGCGCATGTGACGATAGCGAGGGCAGCGGTGGCTGCGGTTCTGCAAACTCGGCAACATCTGGAAGTGAGTTGGCGCAAATGGAGGCTAGCATCAAGCAACAGAATGAAAATGGAGCGCTTGAGACCGAGATCACATCCAAATCCATGGAAGACACGGTCAAGCTTCCAATCCGCCCAAGGCAGCGCAAAGGCCAAAGACAAGACGCAGTACCCAGTCCGCTGCAGACCCTCGGTCGCTGCATCCGATGCGGCTATATGTCGAGTCAAGAAATTTGTCAGGCATGCACATTGGTAGAGCGACTCAATAAAAATAGAGCAGATATAGCAATATAATGGCAACCCCAGGGGAGGCCGCGACTTTCACTGGCCATTTCTGGATAAAGAAACTGACTTGTGATATCCTGCATGACGGATAATGTTTTCAGTTTTCATATTTCTTTTTATTGTAGCCGGTATGGCCCCCAGCTGACAAGGCTTCAGTATGTACATGTGGTGTTTCGCCATCGCTCCCAGTGGATAACTTGATTCTGCGACTTGTGTTCGATTCCGCGACTCGTTCGATTCGTCTAGTTGTAGCGCTTCTCGAGCTGTCAAGAGTTAGCATGATGGGCTGTGTGCAGAAAAAAGACTCGCTCAAGCTAACCTTCCACCCATTCGAGTATTCGAACCCAAATGGAGCCTCAGGCTTGTCTGTTTGCCCACGAGGTCTCCCTGTGAGACGATTATCACGCTCCATCATTTGCTATTTAGCATGTTAGCGCAGATCGTCGTACATGTATCCCAAGATCCGAAATGAGCGTGGCTCACCTTGTCCCACTGGTCGAGGGAATATCGAGGACGCTTGCCGTCGTTTTGCCATGTGCGGATAGCAGCGAGACCAGTTCCGGTGGCGCCAAACATCTAGAGCGAGCCCATTAACTTCCATAACTGTATCGGGGACTATTTTCGGCAACGTACGACAACCATGATGGCGTACGGCAGCAGAGTCTCAAAGGGAACAGGCATGTTTGCGATTTGGCGTCGGCGTGGAGTCGACCAATGTGGAGGATCAATTCAATTGACTGCTAAACAGGAAACTCCCTTCAGCTGGCAACTGGATCAATAGCGTGGTTGCGGTTGATTTACTGTCGAGCGGGCGGGTGACAACTTCCGTTAAGGTCAAATACGGTTCTTGACTTCAGTTCGGGACAGTGAATGCCTGAGGCTTCTACAATCTTGCCAGGGACACAGGCGCGATTATACAGTTAGCGCAGGGTTAATTGCGCACGGTGCGCTAGGCGCGAAAAATGCCCGGTCGGCGCGAGGCCGCAAATCGCACGCACTGTACGTCCGCTAACCGCGACAGTGGCACAGTGAGGAGGATCAGAGACGCGACAGTCTATCCTAGGGCACATTCGCGACCAAATCTCTCAACAAGGCAAGGACTGCGTAAGCTGTATGTGAATGGTAAGATTCCAAGTGCTGCATCAAGCTCCCTGGGCTGACTTGAACTCTATAAAGCCCTCCTATTCGTTTGCTGAGGAGAACCTGGCCGTCGCAACGACAGGATGCCTGCAGTTTGTCACAGTCCTAGAATCAGTCGCAGGCTACGAAATTGACCGATATGCGCACGAACTCATAATTTGGAAATCGTCAGTGGAACTCGTTAGCTAAAAACAGAATGGCGAGCGCCCAAGACATGGAAGAACAGCTCCAACAAAGCGTGATGATCTCAGAGGATGGGGCGTACGACTCATCATCAGGGTCTGGCGTAACGAATGCAATCTTCCGTGATGGCGATGACGAAATGAGCGATCGTGATGCATCCGGAGAAGAAATCGAAGAAGGGGACGAGGATGCTGAGGGAGAGGAAGACAACGACCTCCTTCAACAACAAATTACGGCCGGGCACGAATCAACAGTTTCCGGCGCACAACCCCTGACTGACGGCGACGACGACGAAGACGAAAAGGAAGAAGAAGGAGAAGGAGAAGGAGAAGGGGAAGGGGAAGAGGGCAACTCTGATGGGGATGAGGATGTCGATCTCGTAAAAATACGACCCGAATCCGATGATGAAGGCGACAGCGAAGCTTCAACACACGAGAGCGAGGCTGACGACGAAGAGGGGGCTGCCTGGGACGAAGAAGTTGACGAGCGGGATGAAGAAGATGCTTCCGTCGCAGGCCCTAGCAATGCCTGTATCTTTTGCAAGCAAGATGAGGAGGATGACCCGAGCGAAGACTTTGAAGCATACCTGTCGTGCAAACGATGCAGTGACCACGCGCACCAACAATGTGCTCGTGAAGCAGCAGCGATGACAGAGGACAATGATGCACAAGGCTGGAAATGTCCAGACTGCGTCGATAAGTCATCTGATGACGAAGACGAAGACGATGCCGAAGCTGACAGCGTTGCTGCTTCTGACACAAAAGCATCGCAAGTAAGTGGTGGCACCGGCACTGTGTCTCGTGCCGGTCGCAAGAGAAAATCTTCCCCGCTTCAAGATGAAGACGAGGATGACGTTATTACCGTCCGGAAGCGTCGGCGAAACTTGTCTGCGGAAGCCAACTCGACACAAGATACGGAGGGCAACAGCCAGACACGGGGTCGCACCCCCCGACACAAATCTACTCAGCAGCGTCTCGTTACAACAGAGAAGCGTTCGCGGCATTCCTTGATTCTAAAATTCCACGTTCGGCCTGGAAATCTCAAGGAGTTCCTCTCCCGCCGGCGTCGGGACCGGAAGCGTCCCAACACTATCCGAACGCCACGCCTAATTGCCCAGCAACCCTCCTCGGTAGGGTTCGATGTGCCGATATCTGCTATGCCGACACCATTCAGCTCTGATGTATACTCCCAACCATTCTATTCATTCTTTGATAAAGAGACAGATGAAGCAAAGGGCAAGCCGTACGGCGGAATCTTGACGGAGGCGGAAGCCGACACATCAAAGACGTTTCCCACAGCTGATGATCGCAAACGCTTCGATAAAGCGAAACAACAAGCAGAAGACGAGTGGCGGGCTCGTGTGCTCGCAATGCAAGCGGAACAAGACATGCCTGTGCGACGTCACAAGAAAAGCAGTGATCACGCGAGCCAAATTGAATGCATCGAGTTTGGCGGCTGGGAGATTGAAACCTGGTACGCGGCGCCATATCCTGCCGAATATAGCAGAAACCGAGTCCTCTACATATGCGAATTCTGTCTCAAATATATGAACTCGGATTATGTCGCGTGGAGACATAAGCTGAAGTGCGGTACGAAGCACCCACCTGGCGACGAGATTTACAGGCATGAGTCAATCTCAGTATTCGAAGTGGACGGCCGCAAGCACCCAGTGTATTGCCAGAACCTGTGTCTTCTGGCCAAGCTATTTCTTGGCTCCAAGACGCTGTACTATGACGTGGAGCCTTTTCTATTTTACGTCTTGTGCGAATACGATGACTGCGGATATCACTTTGTCGGCTACTTTTCCAAGGAGAAACGAGCAAGCAGCCAGAACAACGTTTCGTGTATTTTGACGCTTCCGATTCACCAACGCAAAGGCTATGGCAACTTGCTGATTGACTTTTCCTACCTTCTTACGAGAGTCGAGAAGAAGACTGGCTCGCCAGAGAAACCGCTTTCCGACATGGGTCTGGTATCATACCGAAACTACTGGCGGCTCCGTCTCTGTCGTTACTTTTTGGACATAGTCGAATCTGGAGTGTTCAAAAAGAACGGACTAAGTATCAAACAAATGTCGGATGACACTGGGATGACGCCAGACGATGTCATTTCCGCGCTCGAGGGCCTTAGAGCTCTCGTTCGTGATCCTGAAACAAAACGTTACGCCTTCCGGATAGACCTGGAATATTGCCGAAGTTACTGGGAAAAATGGGATAGCAAAGGTTACGTTAGGCTCAAATCTGAGGCCTTGGTTTGGACCCCATACGTAATGGGTAGATCCAATGCTGTCAATTTCGAATTTGGTCCTCCAATCAACGCCATTGCTCCTCGCGAGGACGACGAAGCTAAGTTGGTGGAGGGATCGAATGGAGAGAGCACCGAAAAGTCAGAGCAGACGAATGGGAACAAGATTAAAGATGCTACAAATCAAGAGGAACCCGCACCTACGCCGCCAGCATCCATTGAGAAAGCCGAACTAGAAGAGAAGCCCATCAAGCCCGAGGATGAGCTGATGCGGGATGCTGGCGAGGAAGATGGCGTGACGACGTGGGATGCCGCCTACAAAGACATCCCGCCAACTCGATTTGAAGTCTTCCCTGCCGTCGGTGGAAACCGCCGCGACCGACGGCGCCGCATCGCAACCAACAACGGTGTCCCTCGAAAACGTGGCCGACCGCCGCTGAACCGAGCCCGGAGTAGCTCTTCCCGGCGGAAAGGTGGCGGCACTGGCCGCGGCCCGGGTCGCTTCCCAAAGGGAACTAAGAAATCGGACTACGGTAACGCCGATAGTGGGCCAGGGCTGCCACCCGGCTGGAAACCCGACGCGGCCCGTCACGCCCAGGTCAATGGCGACAGCGTCGGTGTGCCTGTGTCGGAGGAAGCCTCCGCCAAGGATGAGGTGGAGGTCCAGCTGCTTGGGCTGGACAGGGATCGCGGCTCTGAGGTTGTCAAGCAAGTCGAGGAGGAAGAGAAGGAGGAGGAGGAGTCGGTCGTAGAGTCTGATGCTGATCAGGACGAAGACGAGGAAGAGGAGCTAGAAGCGGAAGTTGACGACGAAGGAGAGGAGGACGACGAGCAGGATGAGGAAGAGGAGGACCGGCCGGAAAGTAGAAGGCGAGAGGACGGTGATGATTTTGGGGAGGAGGAGCAAATGGCGGCAGCGGACGGAGAAGCACACAAGGGGCCAGGGAAGGAGCCGAAAGGTCAGGAGGAAGAGGAAGAGGAAGAGGAAGAAGAAGAGGAAGAGGAAGAAGAAGAAGAAGAAGAAGAAGAAGAAGAAGAAGAAGAAGAAGAAGAAGAAGAAGAAGAAGAAGAAGAAGAAGAAGAAGAAGAAGAAAGAAAAGAAGGGGACGTTGACGCTTCTGGTGAGGAAGAATAATGTGTTTATGGACACACAAACTATGTTGTATTGGTATATTTACTACGGTGATGGCGCTTTGGATTTGCGACTACTTTGCTTTTCAGAAGGTATAGGGGCGTCTGGATCGACTTTTGTTGTACGATGATAGGGCGAAACTTGGTCAGGATACGATACCGGGTATGATATCAATTGGAATTGTTGAATGCTTTTGCTTTCTTTGCTAGAGTGTGCTGCTTAACCTGTGCTGGTTAACCGAGGTGAACTACGATGATCAAGCCGCCACGAGAAGACATTGGGAGAAGAAATAATGTCCTATCTAATTTTACTATAAATATTCTACATAAAGCTTTTTGGCTGCGAAATCCTCCCCCCCTCGAAAGACACCTTGAAATTTAGCAGCAAGGGGATAAAACGACTTGAAAGAAGAAGCAATGCAAGACTAACACAACAACACAGCAGACGCAGACGCACACACAACTTCGCACACGTTTTCCCCATTCTTCATCCCTACATTCCCGAAATAAATTGCCATTGCGCCCCGTAGGCTACACCTGTATTATCAAAGAAGCAAAAAGTAAGAACCTCCAATCTCATGAACCATTTCCCCTTCAGTGAGACATAACCTCGCGATACCGATCAAGACCTAGGTCGACAGAATAGGCAAGAAGTCGATCCTGTGTCAACGGCAATCGCAAGATTCTTGACCGTAGATCCATATCCTGCCAGACTACGTTAGCTCCTACACGTATAGAGAGAGTTGATGTATTGTGCAACGACATACCTGCTTCTTCTGGGCCATCTTGAGAATTTCCCTTGCTGTTTCGTCAGCCATGTCCGAGACGGCGGCATATCGTAGAATTTCCCTGTCGGTACCGCTCTCGCTCATGGAGTTCAGTCCCACGAGCAACCTCTCAAGTAATGCAGACGGTACGCTCTCATTCTTGCTGCGGTGCTGCAGCAAACTGAGGAAGTAGCCATAAATCTCACCCCCAAGGGACCATTGCGAGATACTATCTTGGTGGCCCTTGAAATGCGAGATGAGCTCCGATAAACCGTCATAATTGCGCTCCACGATAGCCTGCGGCGCCACCTGGTTCACCAAGACACGGTGCGCTTCCTCGTATGAGCCGGCACGGAGGAGACACTGCACCTCTCCTGAAGCATCCTTCTTCACGCTGCGCATGAACAGCGCAAGAGCTTCCCAGACCCAGCTAGCAGGAATCAGGAGCTTCTCCGTAAGCGTGGTGAAGTTGGTTCCGTTCTCAGCGCCGATGCGGTCAGCATGGCGACAAATGTGATCCTGGAGAGCTTGCTTGCGAGCGCCCGCGTCATGAAGATGCAGTAGGACGAATGTGGCCTCCAGCCATTCGCCAGCACTGGTCAACTGAGCCGCATAAGCAACAGTTGCAGCATCGGCTTTGGTGATGTCCTGCTCTCCATATGGGATGTTGCCAGTAGCCAAAAGAGCCTGCCAGAGTTGCCAGGTGAGGCGGGCGTCGAGAGGTGACAGCTGAGAGTTTTCGGGTCGAAGGATGGCCTCTAGATCCGTGTCCGGTTCAGCGTACAGCTGAAGCAAGCCCCAGAGAAGATTCTGGCGCCTGCCGGAGTCTGCGTCAAACCAGATAGTCTTAATGCCCTGCTCCGCGTACCACGGCTCTGGGAGGTCTTCCTTGTCCTGGTAAATATCGTGTTTGAACTTCTTGACCGCAGACCTAGCATCCTCGTCCTTGTTCAGCGCATACCACAACCGCATTCCAAAGGCCTGTTTCCAGTCAAGGCTGAACTTCTTCGAAATAACAAACGAGTCTATGCGATCCTCGACTGGCACATCCTTGAGACCCTCACAAACTGACACGTTGCCACTTAGTATCTCGTAAATTGTTCGAATCGCTTCAGGAAATTCCGACAGCATCTTCGAGTCTTGCCAAGATTTGAGCTGTTCCTTCATTTCTTTTTTGGCTGAATCGCTGGTATCAATCAAAGACACTAGAGTACTAATGCGGAAGTTTCGTCCTTCCAAAAGGTATCTGCAAGCCTCTGTGATACGGTGACCAGCAAGACAAGCGACTGCCTTTTCTTCGCTTGAGATAGCGTTGGAAATGGCTGCAGCGGAGGCTTGTTCGACAAGCTCGGTCCAAAAGATGGCAAGCTTCTTCCTGCGTGCCATGTGTACAGGCATACCGGGCGTAGATTCATGCCCAAATAGGATGTTGGCGAGCTCCCACACCTGCTTTTCTTGCAAAATAGCAGGGTCTGCCATATCCTGATGATTGAATATGTCCTTCAGGCTCGTCGGACGCAGCACAGCGAAAGGGGCTCCGCCAAGCATGTGGACATCCGTCAGCCGATCCTGACAGTGCAAGTACTTCGCTGATGACTGTTTGAGTGATCAGTAGACCGTTATGCTTCTACATAGAAATTAGGCATACCTGGCTGGAGAACTTGGCAAGGAAAACACTCTGCTGTTCGCTTTGGACGCTGGTTCTTTGAACGCTCAGAATATCAACATCATCGCGGAGAAGTCGCCGCGACGGAAGCCTGTCGTGCGGTTGAGTGATGACAACTGCTTCGTCTGGACCCCAAGTGACTCGTGAAGTCCTCTGAGAGGCGTGTTCTTTCTCATCTGCGTCGAAAGACTTGTCGTGTCGGTTATATGGCCACTATTCAAGCAAAAGAATTTAGCATTTATTGGGGTTCAAGGCTAGGTACAAATTTTTCTTCTCGAGAGATTTCCGTTAGGCAGACGACAAGAAAAGAAATCAGATTGTAGCAAGGGCACCGACCTGGGGGAATCCAATTCCTGGGCGAGACATGCGCACGCTTTCGCGGATAGGCTTGGGCTTCTCAAACAACGAGTTCATCAAGTCGATGCTGGTGGCAAATCCGCGACTTTTATCCAATGTCGCGTTTGCTGCCAAGTTTTCATTCTTGTCCAGGCGGCCCATGCTGCGTCGTCCCCAAACAGAACCGCTGAGGTTGTTGTCCTGCTGGCTGCTAGCATTCTTCAACGGCGATTCATTCAATTCCCGAAGCTCCTGTCTGTCACGCTTCATCGGGCTAACAGTCTTTCGTAACATCTCCGTCCAGTCATCACCATCAGGCACCTCGAGACGAACAGGGCCAGCCGAGTCCTTGATGGCCCGCATTCGGGCCCGAAGGATGCCGCCTGGGGTTCCTCTCTTAGTGTCCTGCTCCTCCTCCGGCGAGGCTTCGAGGAGCTCCGCGGCGTGATGCGGTCCGACCAAAGCTCTCGCCATTTCTTCGTCATCGGACTCGTCATATTCTTCGTCCATGTCAGTAAGGTCTTCCATTTCTAGGGACAGCCTGACTTCATTGGGCGCAGAATCCGCGGAGCTAACCCCTAAAAAAGACTGCTGTAGGGGCGCGTACTCTTCATGGGCGTCTTCATGCTCATCAAAGGCACCGGGTAGACCCTTGCGACGACAAGGTTGTGTGCTGGGCTCGCTCAGCCTTTCAGTCGTTTCGTCGCGAGTCTTCTCTTTCAGAGTTGCATCGGCAGCCATCTCACGAGAGCTTTCAATTTCAGCGTCCGATTCATCTTCGTCAGAGTCGTCCAAGCCGTAGGTCGTAAAGTGCTCAACAGAGAAGGCCCAGACACCACTGTCCTTGTCGTAACTTTCAAAAGTAGTGTCAGGGATGCGTTGCAAGCGCTCAATGTGCTTTTTAAACCGTTTGGGATCGCTTGTCACGCGTTTCTCACGCCCACCACGAGGCCAAGATTGCTCCAGAGAGATTCTGGCGGGAACATTGAGGCCCTTACCCATAGGAGGCTTCTTGGCCGCGATAGGATAGACTGTCGCCGAGCGTGGTTCTAACTGAATGATGCCGCCGGGAATCTCGTCCAAATCAATGCTGCTCAAATCGACCGGAACTTTGAACCTGATTTCGCCGACATTGTAGCGACCGACTGTGAATCCATCAACCTTGTGTCGTTGAATGCGATTCATAGCTTGCAGTTCCTCCTTGCTCGGTTTCATCCAGTACTGGCCAGGCAAATTATCAAAACCGTTGCTTGAGGTATCGTCAGTACCAGTATGAACAGCGACATTACTGTCCTCTTGCACAACGGCAAGCTCCTTGCCACTGCGGGCCTGTTCCATCTCAGGCGATTTGGCGCCATTGGTGATAGGTTTAGGTTGGCGAGGGGTATCGTCCACTTCCGTGCCGGGGCTGTCATTGGATGGAGCCGTAAGAGTGCGGACCGGCGTCGTGGTCTCTTCCGAGTCAACATTGCTCGTGTCGAAGCTGACACGCTTCAAAAGCTTTCGACCAGTCCCGTTGCCCTCGACCATGGGCTTATCCTTTTGGGGGGTATTGAACAGATCGCTGCGGATCTCGCGATTGATAACGAGTTTCTTGGACCCAGTGCTTCCATACCAGCGTGTGTTGGAGCTCGAAGAGAATGCACCTGGGGCGAGGATACTATCCTCACTGTTGAAGGTGCGCCGCAGGTTGTTCGTAGACATGCTCTTGCTCAGGCTTCCGCTAGAGCTAGATCCAAGGAGACTGCGTCCAAGACCGCTTGGTGTGCCAGAGAGGCTAGCAGGGCTGCCTCCGGGAGTACCATAGCTGCTATAGGAGAAGCCAAAGCCGCGTTTCTGCGGAGTGGCGAAGCGAGAAGCGGAAGCTGGGGCAAGCTTGTACATAGGAAGAATAGAACTCCGGCGAGGCTTGGAGTTACCGTTGAGCGGCGTGGCAAGTGGTCCGGGGTTGGGTGATTCGTTTCCACCGAGATTGGAGAACAGAGCCGGCGTGCCGTAAGCAGAAACATCGTTTAGATTAGCAGTGAGACCCTGGGGAGCATTGACATTTTGCTGAGAATTGCCCAGCAGGGATCCACCAAAGGTTGACCCTTGCGGGTTCTGCTGATTGCTTGCTGCGCCGAAGAGCGACGAGCCCTGCGCTTGACTGTTCTGTGCACCGAATACACTTCCAGTAGTTGCTTGCGTTGCGGAGCCGAAAAGACCGCTAGGCTTTTGCTGGTTGCTGTTTGCGGCGCCGAAGAGACTGCCAGATGTGTTCTGTTGGGCGTTATTGCCAGCATTGCCGAAGAGGCCAGTACCGGTGTTGGTCTGCGCGTTGGTGCTGGCTCCGAAGAGGCCGCCGCCGCTAGCGGGCTTTACGGCTCCAAACACACTTCCAGAGTTGTTCTGCCCGAAGGTAGAGCCAGGTTGCTGGGCAGTATTGGCGGCATTGCCAAAAAGGCCACCACCGGACGTGTTGGTGGTGGTCGCAGCGCCACTGCCAAAGATTCCGCCTGCCGCAGGTTTGTTCTGGGTTGCGAAAATGCTGCCACCAGACTGCTGCGTTTGGTTTGGTTGGCCAAAAGCACCAAAGGGAGAGGTAGTGTTTCCTTGTTGTGTATTGTTGGTGTTTCCGAAAAGGCCGCTGGACGGTTGCTGGTTGTTGGTATTGCTAGCACCGAAGAGACCGCTGCCAGTGTTTGTGGTGGCTGCGGCGCCAAAGGGGCTGGCATTGTTGCCACCGCCAAAGGCTGAGCCGGCATTACTGTTGGTGGCATTCTGGCCAAAGTTGAAACCGGTCCCAGCAGGCTTGTTCTGGTTTGCGTTGCCGAACATACCGCTTCCAGTGTTGTTCGCAGGGGCTCCAAATGCATTACTGGCATTGTTATTTGTACCGAACCCGCTGGCATTATTGGTGTTGGCGGCCCCAAAAAGACTACTGCCGGTTTGAGTCTGCGCAGCAGTGTTACCAAACATGCCAGTACCGGTAGCAGGCTTCGCCGCGTTGCCAAACAAGCCACCGCCAGTGTTGGCGTTCGTGGCTCCGAAAGCACTGGTTCCTCCAGAGCCAAAAGCGCCCCCTGTATTGGCGTTATTGGTGTTACCAAAAAGGCCGCTGCCGGTCGTAGTAGTGGCAGCATTGGAACCAAAGGCGCCGCCCGCCTGGTTGTTATTGTTCGTCGCGCCGAAACCGCCGCCAAAACCGGAGGAAACGCCGAAGGCACCCGTGCCGCTGGCGTTGCCGTGCTTTCGGCCTTGTAGGTAGTCGACAAGTCGAAGCTCTTCGGGAGACCACTTCTTGTAAGGATCCTGGAAACAAATATTTTGAAAGGCGTTGGATGTCGAAGCCGCTGTAGAGCCATCTTTCTCGGTGAAGGGTTGGAAAGGGGCGATTGCGCTACCCGGGGGATCACCGCTGGCTACGGCATTGTTTGTTCCGAAGCCTGAGGCTGCACCAAAGCCACCGGCCGTGGTGGTGTTGGTGTTGTTGGCGCCGCCGCCAAAGAGAGAATTGCCTGTAGTTGCGGTGCCAAAGCCTGCAGGTTTGCTGCCGCCAAACAGACCGCCCGAGGTGTTGTTATTGCTGCCAAAGCCTGTTGTGCTGGCGTTGTTGTTGGAGCCAAACCCTCCGAACCCACTGGTCGTAGAATTCTGGGCAGTCGTGCCGCCAAACATGGAGCTCCCAGTCGTCGTCGCAGGAGCGCCAAAGGCAGTCTTGCTGCCAAAGGCACCACCGGTATTGTTATTCGTACCGAAGCCGCCTGTAGAAGTTAGTACTCCGCATCGTTTCGTGTCTTCACCGAGCTCGCACGGCTGGCCGAAGGAGCCAAAGCTGAGAGAGCTTACCTCCGCTGCCGAAGCCACCGCCGGTATTGGCATTGGTACCAAAGACACCGCCGCCAGTATTGGAGCCAAAGCCTCCGCTCGTGTTTGCAGCAGTACCGAAGCCTGGGTAAAAAAAAAGGAGATGGTCAGCACATCACCCATAGTAGGGATGGCTTCGGTAGGAGCGGGAGGCGCGAAGTGGATTGGTGGAACGTACCTGTGGTGGTGTTGTTATTCTGGCCGAAGGTACCAAAAGCAGAGGCCTGTTGCTGGTTGTTGTTTTGGCCAAAGCCACCGAAGCCACCACTCCCAAACGACATGATTACAGTCGCTGGAGATGGGCAGGATCAGATGCGATGCCGTCAGAATGTATTGAGGCAAGGATGTTGACCAGTAGACTCGCTGAACCTGAACGAAGGGGGGGGGGGGGAATCGATGATCGATACGAGTCACGCGTTATAGATTCATCGACCGCAAAGACGTCGCTAATTCGTTCGAGGGAGCGTAGATGAATGATGGGCTGGGATGAATGACGGCGCGCGGTTGTGAACAGCTGCTAGTTTGCGCGCGTAGGAAAGAAATTTCGGCCTGAGAGACCCGTCCTGGCGCTGCAGCCAACGCGCCGTAGGGACGAAGACAAAAAAAGAAATCAAAGAATGAATGCCTGAGATGCCGGGGAAAGAGGCACTTGCGCCAGAGTAGATGAACGGCAAGAAGTGAATGGCGAAGACGCGCCGCGGCAAGGTAACCTCTTAGCAATGGTGATGTGATGTGGCGAGAGGGTTCGCTCTAGCAGGAAGCTCTGGATGGGTTGAGGTTCAGAGGCTCGCCCCAGCCAGCCTTGGTTTTTTTTTGGTGCGACGCCCGGGGGAAGTGCTGCTAGGCTGCTAGTTACCTGTAGTTGGGTATGTAGTTAGGTACGGATAAGTACTGGTAGTTAGGTACCAGGTGTGCTGGGTGGGTGGGCTTTTATCTTCGTCCATTCCCTTCAGGTGCCCACGCCATCCCTTGTGCCCTTGTGTGTACTGTGCAACTAGGCCTTCCTCAGCCTGTTGCCTCCACTGGTCAATTCACTGCTGCCATTGGCTGCCTTAGCAGTGCTTACTAACCTGCACCAATCACAGCGCTTACAGCCGGTACTTTCTGGCAGGTGACCTGCTGCCTGGCTTCTGCCTGGGAGGTACCGCCCAGTAAAGTACAATGCACTGCTGCCCACTTGTACTCAGTCCCGTCGCGGGCGCGTCTCTCTCTTCTGCCAGGTCGCGTCGCAAAAGTGACCAAATCCGCCAGCCAAGTCGTTCTTCATCGGCCGTCGTCGGACCGTCTACCGACTTCTCTTGTTTCAACCTTGTTTCCCACGCGCCAGATTATCAATCAGACGGGCTCGCCGCTCTTGCTTGCCTCGTCGCAACTTTGTTACAAACAACTTTTGTCTATGAATCTCCATTAATCCTTTCCTTGGCTTCCATTTGTTCCCACCTAGTTTGGACATCCGGGCATTGCTCCTTTTTTTTTTTGGACACAAACAAGCCGTTTTCTTGCTTGATTGACAACATATCGCCCGCGACCATGGCCTCCAGACCAATGGGCTTTGGCTCGCAGTCCGCGACACCCCGACCATTCGCCGGGCGCTCCATCGCCGCCGTTGGCACCA
This sequence comes from Cordyceps tenuipes, assembly GCA_025583755.1. Lineage (NCBI taxonomy): Eukaryota > Fungi > Ascomycota > Sordariomycetes > Hypocreales > Cordycipitaceae > Cordyceps > Cordyceps tenuipes. The sequence continues at coordinate 39,289 of JANZYN010000167.1, forward strand.
GTCAGGAGCAGCGACAGCGCCAGCCGCCGCCACCGCCGCAAGTATCTTCCAACGAGGACTACGCTGGTATCCCCGATGAGGACCGTGAACACATTGACGAAGTGGTAAGCGCCCACCTGTTCTGTTGCACAATGGACAAGCCCGGCTCACACAAGCGTGCCAAACCCCACAGTTCGACCTTATGGATATGAAGAAAAAGGGCTACCTCAACAGCTACGAGTTTCGCCACTCCCTCGCCGCGCTCGGCTTTGACCTCTCAAAGCCTCAATACTACCGTGAGCTCGAGAGCTACGGCACCGTGCCGCCCGATTGGCAGGACCGCGACTGCCCCGTTAACCGCCTCCACCTATATCTCGATCAGTTCCGCCTGTGCGCCTCTAAGCTCATTGCCGGCCGCGATCCGCGCGAGGAGGCCGCCAAGGTCTTTGCAATGTTTGATTACGATCAGGACGGCATCATCTCTGTCGACGACATGCGCCACCTGGCCCAGGACATCAAAGAGGATCGCAGCCTGACCGAAGAGGAGATTCTCAGTATGATCGACCACCTCGACCATGAGGGCAAAGGTGGCGTCAACCTCGACGAGTTTATGCAGATGATGGAAGAGGCTGGCTAAGGCACCATTAATGGTCCCTATTTTCGCCTACCATCTCGGCTTCTTGCCAAGTGAACAGCGGAGTGGCCCACGCTGAGAAGACAAGCTGCAGCAACAAGCGCCGGCCTTGTTAGGCCATGCAAAATTACGGCGCGCGCCGTGTCACATCGGCGACAAAGCGGGAATCTGAGACAAGCCTTTCATCACGACATGAGGGGACACGGGCAAACCTAGCTCGCAACGTGGCGCGGCTGGTCTTCCCTGACGAAGGCAGCTGCTCGCCATCGACTTGCACAGCACTCAATGCCATAGTATCTAGGCTGCTGAATTGAAGAGCCAGAGACAATGGTGCCGAGGGTTTTGAAAATGGATCATGGACGTACATCTGCTTTTGCCTCGTCGTTTCAAACAAACAAAACTGTCGAATTACTATGGGGTGGTCGAAAGAACAGCGCGGCGTTGTTGGAGTTTTGGTGATGCTCTTTGTTTGTCACGTCATTCTGTGGTTTGGGGCGTAGGATAATTGCAAATGTCAGATCTAGAATTTTGAATGCAAACATCGAGTGTTTCTCTCACATGGCCCAACCAACGACCAAGTACCTCGACACCAGGCAACACGGCTCATCGGCCTGCATCTGAGGCAGTGGCTTAAAATGATGTCCCACCAGGGGACAAAAGGAGGGGATATAGAGAAGACAGAAGGTAAGACGGTGAATGTACGAAGCAACACGATTACGTTATTCAAGAGAGCATCTAATTGCCAAGACGTTCCGCGCTAAATTGCGACAAAACGTATGCAGATTGAGTAGGTTTTAACGAAACCACCAATTTACAGACGCATTCAAATATCCTGACGCCCCTTTGCTTTTTACAGAATGCCACCACCCTTCCGGTATGAAAAGGGCGTCTCCAGCGTCGACTTCCGCTTCGCACATCTCCTCGATAGCTTCCTCAGGCTGCCAAACTGCTTGGTGGAGAACTTGTCGTTCTACTCCCTCCATCATCTCTGTACCTCTGATGCGGCTGTTGCCTTGCAGACGGAGCTGCAACTGAACCCGTCGATATAGCTGTTCTCCTAGTTGGGGCGGGAGAAGTCTGACAAGCTTCTTTCTGTAGAGTTGACAGAACAGGTTGGGATTGGGATCTCGGTGAAGGGGTGAATATGTAGGCTCAGTACCGAGCCAGATTGATGAGCTGTAGACGTCCCCCTTGCCAGCTTCCAGGACTAAGCTGGGGGTTGGTAGGTCTTTCTGAAGCTTTGCTGGAAGATCCGCTAGGAGTGACTGCGCAATGTATAGTTGCGCGAGGTCATTACCGAACGTTTTTCTTAGCTGGTTAAACTCCAATGCCCTGTGTAGCAGCTTTAGAGGTGCGAAGATCTGGAAGAAGCGGCTGTCTGGAGCGGCTAATACAGTCGAGTGCATAATACCGGCGATCATTCGATCTTCCACATCCTGGCTTGCCATTAATAAGTCGCAAAGTGCGTTGATGGCTTGCGTATTTTCTTTTGATGATGCTACTATCTCGTAAGGGAATGGTAGCTGATGGAACTCGTCAAGGTACTTTGCTAGGCCGCCGCTGGTTGAAGGAGAGTCCTCTGCGGGAGGATCGAACCATTTATGCAAAGCAGGTATTGAGCATGTTGGAGAACCATGATCTTTTGTGAACAGGACAGGCTTTTTCTCTGCAAAGGCGCCGTGCTGGAATGACCGGATGCTCTCGAGCGTGGCATTCCAATGCACGCGTTGTACGGGGAGTACAGTGAGACTGCTGCGTGCACTGCTGTGACACTGCCTCGCCGCCAAACGACCAACGGATAAGGACGACATGACCCTGCCGGCCAATTCGTAAGCGCAGAAAAGTAAGCACACAAGGTTGTGTTTGATGTGGCGCACTTTATTATTATTACCCTGCAGTGCAAGTTCGGCCAGTTGGTGTTTATCACAGGTACATTGTAAGTAAACGGGGACCTACCTTCTAACTAGCTCCATAGTTAGTAGCTAACTCCTAACTAGGTACGGTAACTACCTGTAGTAAGGAGAAAGCATTAGTTATCGCTGCCAGCCTCTACGGAGACCGGGTAAACCCAGCTTCCGCCAAGTCCACCAGCGGGCTGCGCCGCGTCTTTCGCCCCTCCCCACCGCAACATCCCACCACCTCTGCTATCAAACCATTTTACGCAGTCTCAGCAGCTTTATCCTAGCAACCCCATCGAGTCCGGGGCTAATATCATTCGCTCCAGCGGTGCGCACGCGACCATACTCTTTCATAGAGCTTTTGCGGTATTAATACCTGCTTCGAAGCGTGCGGGAGACGGCGTGCGCTGCAACAGCCCGACAGACACACCTGCTCCAACATCCACCAATAGGCATTGCAAGACAGCCCAGAGCTTCGACTATTCCACAAGACGCGAGCTGGCCGGATACAAGGCATCGCGCGGTTTCCCAACTTCAATCTTTTAACTGTTGAGCGGCGTCATGTCGACATCCTCGGCCGCGCCCGAGTCTTGGATTACTAGCTTCTGCTCTCTGCTCGGGCATGAATATTTTGCGGAGGTGTCTGAAGATTTTATCGAAGATGACTTCAACTTGACGGGTCTTCAGACGCAAGTCGACAGGTATAAGGAGGCCTTGGAGGTAAGAAGCTGCATCGGAACTAGCTAGCTCCCCTTCTCTGCACGGGCCGCTGACACTGAGCTCTAGATGATTCTCGATGTAGAGCCCGAAGAAGACGACGAAGACCTTGACGAGGATGAGGAAGACTATGACAACGAGTCTGCCATGGAGCATGGTCTGCGGTTCGGCAACGAGAGAAGAGGACATTCCAGAATGGCCAGTGACCTTACTGTTATCGAATCTTCTGCCGAGCTGCTTTACGGCCTTATCCACCAGCGCTTCATTTGCTCACGAGTCGGAATTCAACAAATGAGCGAAAAATACGAGCTAGGACACTTTGGTGCCTGTCCTCGTACCAACTGTGAGCAATCGCGCACGCTTCCCGTCGGCCTTTCCGATATTCCGGGCGAGGATACGGTCAAGCTTTTCTGCCCCTCCTGTCTAGACGTCTACGTACCCCCCAACAGCCGATTCCAGACTGTAGACGGAGCATTCTTCGGCCGCACTTTCGGTGCTCTCTTCCTTATGACTTTTCCCGAGTATGACCTTACGCGACGCGGCTCAGACACGCTAGCCTCCATGAGCAACCGCATTCCGGTTGCCGATGGTGAGGCCATAGTGAACGGCATGTATATGAGGAATATTGCCCCAGGACTTGGTCCCCACCGCATATACGAGCCCAAGATCTACGGCTTCAAGGTGTCTGAGCGTGCACGCACAGGCCCACGCATGCGCTGGTTAAGAGACCGGCCCGCCGATGTGACTGAGCTCGACGAGGCGAGGCTCTATCGCCAACAACACCCTGACTCGGATGATGACGAGCACGACATTACCAGCCGCACCGTTGTTCGCAGACGGCCGCCAGGCAACGCGCGTCTTCGCCAACGGCAGAAACAAATTCAAAACGGCAGCCCAATGGCCATGTCAACCAATGGTGCTGAATCTGAGCTGTAGCAGCAAGTCTGACATATTGCGAGTCCCAAAACCCTCATCATAACGGCCAACCAAGCGGGAACTACCGTCTCGATCGCATCAACGTTTCAATCCAGGTTGTACGATGGTGCACCGCATACTTGCGAAAACGCTGGCTCAGCGACAAGCGCCTCCACAACCAAATTCGCGACAAGTGCGAGACCCAGCTCAGCCTGTAAAGGCCGTAGAGGCCGGCTGCTTCTCGCTGACATCACTGCAAAGGGCCCAATGCTTTGAAGATTCTCACCGACGTCGCAGGCCCGACTACGGATCCTGGAAAAGAAGCTGGAAGCTGTATGGAATCTTGGAGGGATATTGCTTCTATGCATAGAATTGGCGTTGGGTAGGCACTTTGTAAAGAAAACTGCAGGAACAATTATGCTGGAACGACTCTGACAGAACAATCAACCCTCTTTCACCCAGGCAAGAACAACACAAGTCATCATTGAAACAGATTTTTCTCACCTCCCCAGTTTCTATATCTCCTCGACACACTTCTCTCTGCCGACTTTGTCATTTTATATATGCTGCCGCGTGGCCCATTTCTGGGTTTGCTCATATTTCTCCCACTATTTATTTCCTTTTTCTCCTCCTCAACCGGCGTTTTGTGAATATCTAGATTGTTGGAGGGGCCTCGTGTTTTTTTTTTCGTGTCTTCCCCCCCCCCTCAACATATGCGGGCGAAACGAGCTGCGTTGACGGTTTTGGGGGGCTGCTGTTTTCCCTTGTAACGGAGGTGCAGGTTTTTGCGGAGGGAGGCGATGCGCGCGCCATTGACGATAGCAGGAGCAGAGAATGAGGCTAACATTGATTGAATACTACCTGTAATGTGGTGTCGGCGGAAAATAGAGCTACAGTGTGTGTAAATTGTCAGCTCCCGAGTTTCTCAGGCTTTTCACCGTTCGCGACAGCAGCAAGTAGCGTCCGTAAACCTAGCACGACCCAGGGCAGGTCAACCTACATTGACGCAGCACAATCACAAAATCCAATTGTTTCGTTAAAGCTACTGTTGCATATCTTCCTGCATAGCCAGACCCTCCCAATGCTCTGCCCTACAATGTTCACATCGCGCTTCCAGGCCTGACACCCTATCTCAGTGGCGAGCCCTTTCCTGGCGTCCAGGCACCCCCTCCAAACCCCGGTGTCGCCAGTGTCGCGGCTCGCCTCACCGGCGTCGATGGAGCCACGCTGCTGCCGTTGCCGCTCCCGTCCACCGATAGCGGCGGCGTGTCCGTGCGGTCCATGTCCTGCCCATCCTTGCGCGGCGGCTTGAAGTTGACGTCCCGCCCGGCACGATAGATGTCCTGCAACATCGGCTCCAGGATCCCGGCGTCGTCGAACTCGAGGTATTTTCTATATAGCTTGAGCGCGGTGCGAGAATCCTCGATGGAGTCGTGCGTTTCCATCTGGATGTCCTCATTGAGCAGGTACCAGGCTAGGAAGGCAAGAGACAGCTTCCGCAATCTCGTCTTGAGGAAAAACAGGTCAATCGTATCGATAATCTGTGACTTGGGTACGTGAATGTTGATGACGCGAAAATCCTGCTTGAGCCCATGTCCAAGGAATTTGCAGCCCAGATTAAGCAGGATCCAAAGCTTCTTGTACACTATTTTGAGGGGCAGCAAACTGTGTTGGGAGACCCGTGGATCTAGGTCTGACTGAGTGATGCCCGAATAAGAGGTGAGGTAGTCCACGATTGGCTCCTTAATAGTTATGTAGTCATCAATGAACGGCACCCCTTCGTCTTCACCTTGACCCCTGACAACTGAGGCTCTTGCTAGGGCGTATACAATCGGGCGAATTGTTTCTCGTTCGCCGTCCGAGTTCATCTCAATTTCCGGTTGCCTGACCGCCACAAACTCAGTATCCAGGGCAATGATCGTTTCAGGACCTGGATGCTCCGCCGGATTCTTGAGCACATGGTAGGTTTTGCTCTCAGGAGGGTGCGGGTTTATGTCTGCGTACAGGACCGACGTATCAAGTTGATCTTTCCACGTCGAATCCAGCTTATTGTTCGCGTCCCGGATCTGGAAGGCAATCACAGCCGGTACTTTCCAGCAGGGATTGAAAGTGAGCGCCTCTTCTGTGCTGACAGATCTCACCAGGAAGTCGTTGAACAGATGCCACTGACTCTTACCCGGCGCTTCTGCCTCAGCGTGAGCAACATTGATCATCGACACTAAATGTGGTTTCTGAGTTTGTCCGTTTTCAATATTGATAGCCATACCGATCAAAGAATAGACGGCGATGTTGTGCATGCCACGTTGAATGTGCAGTTTTAAATCCTCGCCCTCATAGCAGAAGAACTGGCCTTGGTCAACAATGATGCCTATCTCTTCAGGAAGCCAGCCTGGCGTGGACCAGAGCATGCGATGCTCGGGTTTGCTGATGGCAGTATTTAAAATCAGAACGGATGGAACGCTGTGAATGGTCTTCTTTGTCGCAATATCCTTATATTTGCCGCATTTTCCGCACCATCCTTTCTTAATAAGCTCCCTCTCCACACTGTTTTTCAACACTTGCGAGAATGTGACTTTTGGCATCTTTGATGAAAAGTTTGGCTGGGTATTGGGAAAGGGATACACCAGGTCGTTGACCAAGGTTGACTTAGGGTTCGTATATTCGCTGCGACAAGATTTGCAGATGATGGAGCTGGTTGCTGAAGTCGAAAGGACTTGCTCCATAGGCGCCGATGTACCCTCTATTACCCGGAAGTCTTGTACAATCCTGTCGAGGAGAAAGCGCGTCAAGCCTTGCAGCATCATATTGAGCGACGAGCCACGAGGATCTTCCTCTAAAAGACCAAGGGCGCCAGCTTGCGGTTGGTTGCTGAGCGTCTTCAGCAGATTCGTCGCCTGGCAGATGGATCCTTCGGCCTTTTGCAACATGTCAAATAAGTAACCAAGCTCGCACAGCATGCAAGTCTCGCTTAAACATGATGTAGCAGCGTGACGAAGAGCAAGATTTCGGATGGTGGGAATGAAGTGCATTATCTGCAGGAGAGAGTTGGCGTATGAGTTTGATATGTGAATTTCGAGTCCTGAATACTTTGTCTTATTGTAGAATCTACTATTGTTAGCTCGTGCGTTGGGGGGCTGTAGGACTGACTTACCCAAAATCGAAGTCATCAACACCAAATTTGCTGTATTTTATATCCACGTTTCCATACATAGCAGGGACTTCCGACTTCTTGCTTTCAATCCCAGCCTCAGTCAATGGACTATTAATGTCGTCGACTTTGTCATCGCTAACGCCGTCTGACTTGGCCGACTCGCGTGCCTTTTCACTCAGAAACTTGGGCGTTTTGATACCAGTATTGACTGACTTGACCAGACTCCGAGTATCTTCAGCCTGGTTCCGTCTGAGACCCCGCGTATTCCGTCCATACAACGCAAAGCCAGCAACCTTGAGTGAAGAGATGAACTGTTGGTCAAGTTTGGGTGGCGGTGCTCCGACATCTGACACTAGATCAGGCCATGCAGAGGCTAGAACATCGCGGTAGTATGGTAGTCCGATGGTATTGAGTGGTCTACATCGTGTTAGCACTCGTTTCGGCTCCTGGGTTGTATCATGTATACTGACATCTCCAAAGAAAATTCCATCTGGGCCGATTGTTCTTCGGCATCCGCAAACTCAATAGGTGTCGCAAGGTCTACAAAATGAAGCTTGTTACGTGATCCCCATAGGTGGACGTGGCATTCCGCATCTGTCAGTGCCATGCCCTCTCCAGATGGAGCTATCTCAAACATGCTGAGATAAGTTAAAACGTTGGCCTGCCTAACGTTGCTGGTGTTAGGGTTCATGAGATCGACGACGTGCATTTGGCCACTCTGTGACAAAACGATGCTCGTGGTTAGCATTCTCGGGTGCATGCGAACGAAGGCGGCTCCGGCTGGGAATGGTATTGGTGGCATAGACGACATCTTCTTGATATCGAAGACGTTTAGGAAAGGATCCAGCATATAATTTTGCCCTTGTCGTAGCGAGTATCCGCAGGTGACGATGAAGTCGTGCTGGGCGTCCATGTCGTTGATAAGCGCTGAATGAGCATTCCATGATTTAACGACATTAAAGGACACAGGGTCAAGCAAATTGACAAGACCATTCTGTGCTGCGGCACAGATGTAGCGCCCTCGTTTCATGATGATATATTGGTGCTCGGTCGGGACCTGCAAATGTCAGCCGCGGTAGAGCGCCAGGCCACGGTCGTTGGTACCTGCTTGACGACTTCGCCTTTATTGAGATCGATGACAAGCATTTTATCTTGCATGCCGGCAACAATTATCTCGGTGGTGCCTTTGGAAGTGAAGCTCATGCAGCGAAGGTCTTGCATATCTTGGTGCCTGTAGCCGAGTCAGCGTGCGAGACTTGTGCTCTGGTCATTGGTCATACTTTATATGCCATATTGCTGCACCCCTTCTCTGAGACATGTGGACGTCGTTGGATCCGAGAGCGATCACGCCTTTATCATTGACCAGAATCTGTCGGACGGGTCCCTCTGAGGACAGGTGTGCCTTGAACGAGGTGTATCGCTGCAGTTCGCTTCCAAAGAAGGATGTAACGCGCCCCTTGATCCATGTAAGAATTAATTCGTCACTTGGTAGGCGTGTAGTCGTACGTAGTCATTTCCAGCCCACAGCAGTTCCTGCGAGGTATCGAACACCATGGTCGTGACGGGACTTGGCATGGCGTGGGTCCCTGGCGGCGGGAATTGGATGCGGACAACCTGAGATATTGATATGCGTTAGAGGTATGGTATGGCAGGCAGCACGTCTTGCGAACATTGCAGTGTGAGGGTGATTGCTCGCATGCGCGTCATCGCATCTGTGCGGGGAGGCCAGGTGTTGGGCCCGTACCTCGTCCCAATCTGCATCCATATTGGCCGATTTCACATAATCCTCAATATCATAATTCCTCGAAAAAGTGAATATTGCTTCAATTCTAAGTCTGGCTTCCAAGAGGAGGCCCAGGAGTGCGCAGTGTTGTGGGTGTTGATTGTTGAAGCTGTTGCGACATGAGCACCAATGTGGATGACGCGCCTGAGGCAACATATAGGCACCTACCTATGGTGGGCCAGCAGATGATACCGGGTAGGTACGATTACAAAAGCTTGGAGGGGTACTCCGTACTAAGTTGGTAGTGACTACCTTAGTACCTATGTACCTAGTTATTATGCTTCCAAGTTTTAGGGAGGTATGGCACTAACTTAGATACTTTAGTACACCTAAATACCTAGGTAAGTAGGTTATTAAGGTAGTAAGGGTACCTAGGAGGGGTACCCGAGATCGCGAATGCGAATTTGCAACTGCACGATTGAACCGGCTTGAACATAAAAATTGATAGGCTACAGTAAAAAGTATGCTAGATGCTAGAGTATCAACCTACCACGATTCCGATCCACTGCTTTACCATGCCGTGGGAGGGTCGTCATCTCAGCTGTCTCACAACAGCTTACAGGGACAAGGCATGGTACCTGACAGCTGACCTGTCACCGACTGGCAAACACACAATGAGTTTACAATCTGTCAGCATCATGGCAATTGATATATTGCAAAATTTACAGATATCAATCCATCTTGTAACCCTATCGTGTCATCTGCGTGTTCGCCACTCTCCTCAACCTTTACAAGCCACCGTGTACTCGTCATTCTCCCAGCTTCATCCCATAGCCTCTGGAAGCTATGACCATTATGGAGAAACGGCCTGCTGTCAGCCGAATAAACCATTGTCCGGCGCATCGTTCCGATGTGTTTTCCGTAAATGAAGCTATTCTTCATATCAGTCTTCAGCCACATAATCAGTCGTTTGGCGGCGTATAGCTGCTCTGTCCACGACAGCAGGTGGAAGAAGCTGTCGGCGTGAACGATGGTGAAACACCCCGACAACACATCTAACCGCCGGTCATCGGGATTCAACAGATCGCCAGTGACAAATGTCGCTCCAAGCGTTTCCTTATCACGGAAGAGATCATAGCCCAGGCTGATGAAGCGAGGTTCAATGTCGGCCCCAAAGAGTTTGCAGCCCGCAACCCCGTTGGCGCGCAGTTGTCTCAGCGCTTGCCCGAAGCCACAGCCGATATCCAGTATGCTGTCTGTAGATTCTGGGAGTGTAAGACGAAACACCACCTGTTGGTAGCACGGGTCTAAAGGTTTGGTGAGGCGCAAAAACTTCCAGCGCCCAATAAATGGCTGTCGAGATGCATCCCAGGCGAGCTTCCGCTGCGAAGAGGTTAGAGATTTTTGGGCAGTAAAAACAAGACGTATAAGCGAGCGGAGCCAGGGAGATTTGGTAAAGAAAATAAATATAAAGAAATCAAAACTAAAAATAAATCATCATCAATTCTTACTATGTGTAGCAAGTGACTCTCAATATCAGCCTCAGGGATGCCACTGTAGTGCTGAAGCAAGCTGTACGCCGTGGCGTTGTAGCTGGGAACGCCGTCTATGTAGGCCCACTTCTGGAGAGTCAAGATGTCCATATGTGGCTTGCCGCGGTCAAAGTGCTGTGGCAACGGAAAGAGGGCGCATTGGAGAAGGGTCAGGGGTGAGAGATGCCATGAAATCCACTTCTAGATCGATTTCATTTTGTCTGGGCGTCGTACCGTGTATTGTCGGGTTAAATTGTTGACTTCTGGGACAAAGGGATAATCCTGCTGACGGGAGCCGTACGTAAGCCGAGTAATGAATGGCATACCGGCTCACCGGATGTTGATGACTAAGCTGCCCCGAAGTGGATACGCCTCACCTTTCACCCTCGCTGGGACGGCAGAAAAATTCTTCCACCTCCGTGGCCTGATCGCAACGCACCTAAAATTACACGCTTCACGGCGCCGAGTTCTTCCTCTTCCGTTGTGCGCGACGGGTCCATCGCATTTACCATCGTCCGGATTCCAGGTACGGCTCTGTATAAGTCGGCAATTAGTTGCATTTCTTACCCGCGAAATATTGCCACCCTCCTCCCGGCCACTTTGCCTCTGATGGTGCTGTGCACTGGTCCTTGTGCTAACAATGGCTCTCTAGTTATTTTTACCCATCGCGACGAGGCAGCATCGTCGCGACTAACACGCTCAACGTGCGCGTCCAAGCTTTTTACGCTTTTTAGGCACTGCGCACCTTTTGTTTCTTTCGCCGACATATTTGAGCACTCTTGTTGAGCGTTTTCTCAAACGAAAGAACCCCTCGTTGCCTCGTGTATCGTTGCCGGTTATGGGTCCTAATCGCGATGGCGAGGCCGACGACCCCAACCTGAACTATCCATCGCCGGGAGCCGAGACCATGGACACGGGCCCTTTTTATAATGCCAACGGCCGAGAAGACGCGCAAGAACCTCACGGACATACAGAGCAGCACGTCGAAGACCACATGCCCGGCACGGACGATCACAACCATCTCCATACAGAGGAGGATTCGCAGCATGTGTCACGTCCCGACAATCTGGAAGAGCTGCAACTCGCCGCACAACTGGGCCAAGGCCTAGCTGGTGCTGGCCTCTTGTCAACGACCGATCCGAACATGAGTGTTGATGAGACGGGTATGCGTAGCATTATGCCCCAGCCTGAACCGGACCACCGGACCCCCAGCTACGTGCACGATACCCCTACCTCGGACCACATGGTCCAGCATAGCATCCAAGTACCCGTCGGCCCGCCCCTTGGCCAGTACAGCATGGGAGATGGAATCCCTCCGAGAAAACGATCCAAAGTGTCGCGTGCTTGCGACGAATGTAGACGGAAAAAGATTAAATGCGATGCGCAGTCTGATACTGGCGAGGCCGCGTGCTCTAGCTGCGCGCGGTCTGCGATTCGCTGTCTTTTCAGTCGCGTACCGCAAAAGCGAGGTCCTAGTAAAGGGTATAGTATACTTGCACGGCAATTGTTGCGCAGTGTTACTGACATCTTGCTTAGATACATTAAAGAACTTGCCGACCGGATCAACAGCATCGAGAGCAAGCTCGAATCTGATGGTGGTGTGTCTCAAGACGAAATCGACAAGCTCTTCAGCTCGGAGCGACACCGGGGTACAAACGGTACCGCTTCTGCGGATGATACCAACCGTAAGCGCCCGTACTCGAGTATCTCGAATGAGTTTAGTACACCCGCTCCCAATCGCCAAGCACCTTGGGGATCTGAGCCTCGGTCATTGGCGCCCGACTCGGCCAATTCAAACACATACTACCACAACTCAAGCCTGGCACCGCAACCCACTGCTGTGAATGATACACCCTCAAAGCCCGCAGCCGAGGAGGTGGGAGATCTGCCCATGGAGGATGGCGAGTATGTGCCCAGCATTGACGAGGGCGTACTCAACGACTTCCTCAACTCTGTTCAGCCCCTTTACCCCATCCTTGCAACGACCAAGACGCGCCAGCAAGCGCTCCTCGCGCTGTGCCCGCTATCCGTCCGAACGGCGTTTGAGATTGCCCTGCTCGCCGTTGGGCAAAGCACGGCAGGCGACGTCCAGCAAGCCAGCGCGCTCCTGCACGACTGGGAGAGTAGTGAAGCGCCACGCACGCGCGCGACGGACATTGTGCACGCGCAGACCCTACTGCTGCTCATAATCGACGCGGACTGGCGCTCCGTGTCGACGCTGCCGTTCTTGCTGTCGCGCGCTGTCGGGCTGGCGAACAGCATGAAGCTCTGGAAGCTGCCGACCGTGGATCCTAGCCTCGAAACAGACTCTGATGAGGCACTCTGCACGCGCATCTGGTGGTCGCTCATTGGCATGGACCGGTGGTACGCGGCCGGGACGGGCAAGCCGGCGCAGATCCCGGACAATAGCGTCGTGGCTCCGGCCGGGCTGGAAGCAGTGGTTGGTGAAACTTGCTTCTACTTCACGCGTCTCTCCAAGCTTCTCAACCGGATATCCTTTGTCATCTCTCACCTCCCCACTGGGGTTGCCACCGCTGACGCGCCGATGGCGGCCATCCTGGGCGACTACATCGAAAACTACCGCGAGGACCTCCCCGCACACGTGGATGCGGGCGCATTTCCGCTGATCCACCTCGCCTACTGGCACTGCAAGCTGCTCGTCACGCTCATCACACCGGGCTCGACAGCATCGGAGGCTCTCTGGCCGACCAAAGAGGTGACGCGGCTGCTCCTGGCGACGCCGCACCTGCGCAGCCCCCTCGTAAACCACTACGTTTCGCTGGCCGCAATGTCTATCACGACGCTGTCTAGGTCGGAGCGTGCTCGGGACGAGGCGCTGGCGCTGGCGCGGGACGTCGTCGATGGCGGCGCCCCCCAGCACTGGGCCGGCGTGCGCGACCGCCTCTCGGAAGTGCTGCGGCCTCCTACGTCATCGTCGGCGTCGGCGTCGGCGGCGGCGGCAAGCCAAGGCCTGCAGCACCTCGCGGACCTGGCGACCGCGCACGAGGGAATCGCCCCGGCGGAGGGCGATGCCGCAGTTGCGGCGGCGGCGGCGGCGGCTGTAGCGGCGGCAGCGGCGACGGCATCCCTAGCCACGGGATACCTAGAAGTCGCGTGAGATGATTGGCATCTAAAGCGGCTTCGGCCTGACGAGGCTATGAGGGACTTTTGTGCATATATATGTGTTGCACGTGATTTTGACGACAGTTCTGTTGGGGTTTCCAAGGCATGGCATTGGAAAACTCAAGTGTATACTAGCAAAACGCAGAGCAAGAGCAGGGCCAAGTTGAGCAGAAAAGACAAAAAGGCAGCTAGCTAGTTGGTGTCACGAAACCATGATTTAAAAGAGCCCGCCATGCTACATGCGGTGCTCTGCTGGCATCGCCTTTTTAGGGTTGTTGGAGATCGGTTGGTATAGTTCTCAAGTTTCTTCTTTTCTTCTAGAAAAAGCCGCGGTTCGACTTGATGCGCAGAACGGGATGTGCGGCGATGCTGTAGATCGATAATGGATGATCAATCAATCCTGTTCATGAGGCACGTGGTATGTTGCTTTGGTTGGCCGACCCTATCGATGGCTTGTGTTGCTTGTAACGCTGAACCACGACTTGTAAGTGTATGTGTTGGCCCGCCTTTTTTTTTTCTTGCCTTGATGCTTGATCCAATCTACAGTAACACACACACACACACACACACACCTTTTTGCTCTGCCCCTCCCTGCACCGAACCTACAGCCTCATACTGCCCCCCCCCCCTCCTTCGTTGCTTCTTCGTTGCTCATGGGGTCGCACAAAAAGTACACAACCACCACCAGGCCCCTCCCCTCCCTCGGCTGCCACCGGGCCTTCCTTGCCTTTCCGCCGGTTGTCGACGGAAAAGTCGGAACTCGCCCCCCCCCCCCCCCCCCCGGGGGGGGGGGGGGGGGGGGGGGGGGGGGGGGGGGGGGGGGGGGGGGGCGCGGGGCGCGCGGGGGGGGGGGGGGGGGGGGGGG